>JAQFXM010008343.1:0-10783 GCA_034693345.1 Entomobrya multifasciata | reverse complement strand
AAAAATCACTGCAACGCTTTTCTTATTCAATTGAATGGCATAATGTGTCCTAAATATACAGACATGACACACAAGATTATATGATGATGGTGTTAGCAGTGCGTTCTGAACGAACCAATATCTCCGGTACAATATCAATAAGGTATGGTATATTTTTCAAAGTGGAAATGTACAATAATCCGTTTTTATCCTTTTTTGCAGAAAAATAGGATAAATGGAAAAGAGGGCATGCTCATGAGAGAGAAAGGGATGTGGAATGTGACGGAAAGTGGATGCGATTTTGCGTAAATGCCGTGGGTAGAAAAATACACAAACAAAAGTATTTACTGTTTGCACAAATCATATAAATCGCATGAAAAGAGTTTGATTTAATGGAATAATCTCAAAAATACTGGTAACTGGCATGGCGACAATGTCATTCATGGATGGTTATCATTTTTCGGCTGTTTCTTAATCTGACGTTTTGTAAATACAGAAGGAATATTCATGGATGAGTGTGTATCGTGGATATTTGGCATTTACACTCGGCTCGGCTTAACAAACTTTTTTTCTCTGTTTGATCTTGTTCACAGAATCTTTCTTTTTTGTAAGATTTACAACAGGTTTATTGCCTTTTCTTAATGTTCCTTTTTTATTTCTTCAAAAATGTTGTTCGCGTTCCGTTACAGAAAATTTCTTTAAAAATTTTTATGCAAATTTATCCCTACGAAATACGAGAATGCTTGTAAATCAATGAACTGTATTTTTATTAAATATGATTTCATTATTCACGTCACTTTATTTGGCAACTTGTTTCCTTTGCTTATTGTTTCGTATGCTCTCCTTTTTTTAAAGATGTAATATACTTTCTTATAAGCTTTCCAGAAGAAAACTTTTTTATTTACGATGGTCTAAGCCATATAAATTTTCAATATTATTTATTTTTGGCTTCCTTTTTTGTACTTTGCTGAGTTTTTAGTTTATTTTCATGGCTTACTTTGTGTTTTTAGGTTAGGCTTGTAATTTAAACTAAACGTATTGTAAAATCCCGTTCCACCATCACCAAAAACAACTCAGCGTTTCTTTACGTTACATGTTTAAATTTGCAATTAAAGAAAACTACCACAAAATGACACAGGAAGGAAGCATATCAATTTTGTAAAAGTAACAGAATACTTATTTAAATAAACCAGACCAAACCACCCAAATAAAAACTTTTAGGTTTAAATGCCGCATATCGACTTGAAAAATGGCAAGAAGGGGAGCGGAAGTTGCTTTCTCATCCGAAATAATGCTCAATGATGCCGAATAAATAAATGGGTAACACATCACCACCGAAAAAAATTGCGTGAAAATTTTTACAAACAATGTAGTAACAAACAAAGCATTTAAATATAAAAGTAATTTTGTAAACCTAAAACTACCTACATTTGAATATGAGTTTTCAAAATAAAAACTTAAATGTTAAAAAAATAATCCGGCTACTTTCCTAACTTAAGTCAAGGCAATAAGACAAATGTATATAAAACTAAAAGGGTGAAAAAATTTATGAGTGATGATTATAATGAGGGCAAAATATATTGTTATGATATTTTTATTCAATGTGCGGGTTCCCAAATTTAAAGGATATTCACAACTCACAACGCCTTCTACTTATGTTATTATACAGCCCAACCACCAAAATCCCCACAAAACAGATAAACATAGTTTGGTTTTCCATCTGCAGACTCTGAACTGAAGAAAAAATCCAAACTCATTCCATTCCTCCTGAAAAACCCTACAGTTATAACTTGTAACGACTATAGACTGTACACGGGGGAATTCGAGACACATTCCTCCACTCTCTTCCAAATAAACTGCAAACCTAGTAATTTTTATAGGCAACAAAGGCACACTTTCTCACTTTCACAATAATAACCAAGAAAAGAATGCAGTTTTCAAAGTGCAATGCAACAACAATCGACATGGGTCGTATATTTTTTCCCCACTGATTTTAAAATTTCTTCTTCGTCTTGAAGAATTCCTACTGCAATCAGTGACCATAAACTACACACTACCAGACCAGCCAACTGGTTACTAGTTTAATGCATTTTGCTGAATCAGTGCGTCAACAAAAAAAAGAAAAATCTTGGAGAAAAGTGAAGAAAGTACAGAGAGAGTACAGACAAGATGACAAGTATTTTTTTCTTTAGCTTTAAAAAAACGGAAAAAGAATGGGTTCTTAGGAAATGATATAGTTTTCCCAAAGTGTCACAACTGAATAACTTCTTCTTTTTTTCCTCTATTTTCTATTTTTTAAAGCTTTATGTATTCATAGAATAACCATTCACCAAAAAAGCCACACAATACATATCTCTCTGCTACTTATTCCACCACCACCACCACTGTTTTTATGCAACTTGTGCATTTTAGCTTTTAGAAGGAATAATACGAAGAAGAAAAAAATATTCTACATTATTTACTATGCCAAGTGAATAGTGTAATGTCTGTGGATTGTGGATTGGAGTTTTGAAAGGGAGAGTCAGATCAGAGTACCCTGTGTGGAATGATCAAGATGCAGAAAAAAGAAAAAGATGTGCGTAGATTCTTCCCCTTCTTATTTTTGTTGGTGGATTGGATGATGATGATGATATGATATGTATTACCAGAATAAATTTTTATTCTCATTCAGAATACCATATTTTCTTGAATTTTTAAAATACTTTGTTTTTTTATTGTTGCACGCATGAATATGAATGAGTTATTTTTTTAGATTCAAGAGAGCTTCTGTGATCGTTGCATTGGTGGTGCGGGTGCATGTAGCGCATTCTGCTACTGATTAGTTTAGAGTTATCCTCATTCGCCATTGCAGCTAAATATTTAAGTCAAGCATAATTTTACACTAAAATTTATATTAACTAAATATTTCTGGATAATAAACACCGAATATATGCATTCGACCACAAAGCTATGTAGCAGCATCAAAAAAATCAATCTGTCAAAATCTTCAAGAGATGCTTGCCCGTTTTCTAAAGGTGTAACATTACCCCATATCATATGAAGCATTGGAATGCTTCTTAGTGACAGATTCTCATCAGACAAAGAAACTTGTCATTTGAGAGGCTGAGAAGAATCCTATCCCAGTAATAAAAGGATGAAATGTATACCTGTCACGTCACCTGTATTGATTTCTTGCTCCACTCGCATTGCTCTCATCAAATCTACTGTACTTTATAAATCATGATTTTATTTTGAACTGCACTGCTACCTTCATCCATCAACCCTACTTGTATTCCTTCCTGGTCATCATATCTTTCTTAATTTACAAAAAATATGCGTACTTTAGTTTATAGCTACGGGCAACGAAATATGCTGCTGACATATTTGAGTTGAGTCAAGAAGCACTCTACTTGGCCTCTGTACAAAATAAAACGAGTAAAATAACAAAAATATGCAACACAGAGTTCATCCCTTCCCTCAGGGGATTTTCCCCCTCTCTGTCTTTTATGCATACCAGCTCAAAAATTTATCGTCTTGTGGAAATGGAATGGTAATGCCTACGAACGAATGAATTTTGATGTATATTTTAAGAAGAAGGTGAGTAAGTGCAATAAGAACAAGTATCATCGCAAGCAGAAGATGCAAAAAATGCAAATTCAGTCAACTGGAGAATATCCATTTTTAAACAAAAAAGAATAAGATGTAAGACGAGTGAATTGAAATGGAAGAATAAGAGTGACTTTACTCAATAATACTACAAGAGAATTGTGACATTATTCATTTATTTGTATTCCTAAGTACCTTTTTTGAATTTGTACAATTTTTTTCAGGTAAAAATTGACAACGAGAAGTGTGTACTGATTTGGCCATAAAAAATATATTCATCTCACTGCTGCTGCTGCTGCACAAGGTAAACTCGTTAAAATCCCTGAGGAGCATCTTGCAATCAACTAACAATTTTTTTATGAAGTTCCCATTTCCATACGTATTATTTTACGTGTTGTGTATGCCACTTCACATTACGAATGCTAATTCAATGTAAGTGATTATCCTCTTTACATTGTCATGTCGTCATTTTTTCTCAAGAAAAGCTAAATATGTGCATTGTCAATTCTATGGGAATTCCCTTCATGATTTTAAATATTAAATCATATTTCAAACTGGAACAAAATATCCGCAGATCATAATCATACACCTGTGTGCTTTGTGCACTGCGTATGCAAAGTAAATAAAAAAAGCAACTTGATTAGATTGCATTTTTTTCGTGTGATCTGAGCTGACTTGAGTAACTTGAGACGAAACGTGACCTCTGCATTTCACACAAAAATGTATATACTCAAATCTATAGTTTTTAAAGCTTGTCTTTTATTTGATTCGGATATCAGATATATCATTTCAATTCACTTTTATCAGCCGAGATTTCAACGATGACATTTGATTTTTTATCATTATTATTATGCAACAAATCTAGCTGCTTAATAAGACGAGGAATATGGACCCGTCCCAGCCCAGACTCACTCATCGTCAGTGCTTCCTATACGTACATTCTATATTGCATGGCATAGTGACACCATAAAAATCTACTACTACTCTGCTGCCTAACCTATTCCCAAATAAAAATTCGGATCAAATCGGATGCAATAACAATAATAAAATAAATAATGATCATGTTCACTGTTGACTTGAATTTTATGATATGATCATGATCAAATAATAATGAGAGTTGGAGCCATCATGGGAAAAGATTCAAATAATACGTGATGCTGTGATTTTCAGTTCAGATTCAGAGTGAACTCTCACATTTGCAATGCATGCATATGTACATAAAATATAAATGTGTGTGTGAATGTGACATGCGACTTTATGCAAATAATGCAAAAAAAAACTTTCCTTGTCAGAATTTTCCTTTTGCAAAAGTTACTTGTGACTTGGTTTTATACCTTTTTACAGGTAACGTAAAGGCTTGTTACTTTTATGCATATTATTATGATGAATACAAATAATAAATTTGTCTACCAACAACATCACCACACACCAATACCACTGTCACCGCAATCATCATCAAGAAGACAAGGTACAAGTAAGATCAAAGTCTCAAATGTCATCATGTCCCTGTGGTTGATGCTCTAGTGGAAATGGCAACATTTCTAACTTATTTAAGTAGTCCAACAACCAAAGAAAGAGATGCATATAAACATATAATACTACCTATATTACAGCGATACTGGGGCTAAATGAAAATATGCTGCGTCCGTCCGTCCTCATTTCTTCTATTTTAACTGGACTAAAATAACAACTGCAACAAACTGCAAAACGAAACCTTATCAAATTTTTATTAGTTTGCCAAAAACACAAGAAAAATTTGCCGAAAATAAAGAAAAGTACTACCCGAATACATATTTCTACTACAAAAACAACTTGGATTCAGTGGTTAAGTGGTTTTTTAAAAATTTACATGATAAACTTATTGATTATTTTGAAGAATTAAGTTTTAATTATTGAAATAATATATTAATCTGTACATCCACTAACTTGGTTGATTCATACGTAGCTCAGTATCTGGAACTTGAAATCTGCAATGTGAAAAAACAAAACAAGATGGTTGATCAAGATGAAAATGTTGAGATGGTTTTCAAATGTCCATCGAAATACACACGATTTTTTTAGTATTTTGAAAACGTACGTAAAAAACAAACTATTATTGTGTTCTACCAACACTTCACGTTAACCTTACACACACACACGCACGCACCATAACGTAAAAATTGTTATTGAGTGAAAATGTTCAAAAGAATTTTTTTCTGAAGAAATTCTGCTATTACACTTATGTTACTACTGAATTCATTTCGTAATGCTTATTAGCTGGAGGGGAAAAAATATCCAAGGACTTGATGACAGGTAGAGGTAGAGTTTTTTTTGGAAGAGAAGGGGAATTAGAGACTCCCAGACTCAAGCCACGACTTAAAATTTCACTTTGCTCCCCACCGCATAAAACTGTCAAAAGATATTTTGTACTTGAATCTTCAAAAATTCGCCCTTTTCCTTTCCCTCATCACTAAAATAATAGTTTTATTGCAAGAACAAGAGAGAGAGAGAGAATAGTCTAGTCTCAAGAAAAAAACAAGAAGAGTGGAGGAAATTTTTTCCACACACACTTATTATTACATTCCTTCTTCAATAACGAGAGAAGTAGCAGAAGAATAAAGGAATTCCGAATTACTTGGAAGAAAGGCGAGCGAGTCGGGAAAAGATGAAAGTAGAAAATTTATTTTCTTCTTCCTATTTCACTGGATTGATGTGATGTGCACCCCAAAAACGAAACTGACTGACTAAATAATAAAAAACACCAGACAGAATAAAAAACTTGGGAAAAATATATCCAGATCACCTGACCCTTCAAAAAGTTTATTGAATTTAACAAACTGACTGTTATAAAAAATGTTCAATTTTTTTTAATTCAAGCCAAATAACAGACAAAGTTACATTTTAACGTAAAACTGATTGACGTATTTAAACAACTGGAAAGTCGCGACTGTTACTTTTTTTACAAAATATTTTGTAGAATAGCAGCCCTTAGTGCACCTTGTTCTCAATACTGAGAGGGTGCAGCTTTTCCAGCTCAAGGTACGCTTTTTGTCCCTGCACTCTCACTGTCTGTCTTACACAATCTTCCACTTCCACCCCTGTCTACTAGCAGGTAGCACACTACACACTACAATTTAAAGTTATTTGATAATTTCTGTGTTCACTGGAAAAATTATTGAACTTTTGCAACGCATACTTTTTTTAAAAACAATTCAACGTATTTAAAAAACTGCTTTCTCTTCAGTATATATATTTTTGTGTTTGAATCAGAATAGGAAAAAAATGGCTTGATACGTTGCCTCTCTCGCCCTTTGTTCGTCTTAGTCTATCTGACTGCAACTGAAATAAAGGAAGGGAGAACAAGTGGCTTTTCTTCTAGAAAAAATGTGAAGAGGAGGCCAGAACAAGGCAAGCCAAGCCACTGCTGCAGTATTACTAGCTTTAAATGTAATTGCTGTGTGGGGAAGTAGCAGTGCTACTGATACTTCTAGTATACAAGCTCAACAAAGAGTTCAGTTCTGGTGCAAGTTCTGATACAGCAGAGGTTTATAGCACAGAAATAGAGTAAAAGGGAAGCTCAGAAGATGCTTCCATAAAATACTGCAGGAGAAACTAGTGGAGTGTGTGTACCTTTTCCATGCAAGGTATTTCTCCCCTTTTTCAACGTATGAAAAAAGGAAAGGATAAAAATAAGCTTGTTCGGATGGTGGTGCGGGGTAAAGGTGGTGTATGGCTTGGTTACCTTTCTTTTTGGAAATTGGAATACACGGGATATTTTTAATGAAAGGTTAACGTGAATTTGGAATAAAAAATACTTCTATAATTGATAATTGTAAAATGAACTGATATAAATATGAATAAAAATTACCTAAGGAAAATTAGTCTTCTTTTTGCTCTTTGGAGCTACTTCCTTGACCTTTCTCCCCAGTTTTATCCCTGGTCATAAAAATACGATTGATAAACCAAATCATCTTACTACTACTGTAGTTTTGATAACAATTATTTGATATAGGTATTTATCTTTCAAATTAGTTATAAATCTTACTTTTCAGCATCTGCCGCAGGCTGGTTTGAAGCTGCTTCTTCAACGAACTCCTCCCTAATAGAAATAAATCGATTGATTAATTAGACTGGTATTTATAACAATTAAAAGTGAAACTATTAACAATCATTTTAGATTGGCTGATTACCATTTAGTGGCAAGAAAATTTCCGACCACTTTCTTCGCTTTACGCAGTTTCATTTGCTCCGCATATATTTTCCGTTTAAATGCAAGCTGTTGTTTTTTAGTAATGCATGAACTCTCGCGTTTACCAGTTTGGGTATTTAGCTTCCAATAATAGTAATCCTTCGTTCCGAATTCTTTCAAGAACTGGAGATCGTCGTCATCCATATCGTGGGCTTTCTCATCCAGTATTTGGACTTCATCTTCAGAATCACTTTTTGACCCCATCTGCAATAACAATCAAAACATTTGTGAAACTTAAGTAATTTGATAACATCCTCAGAACTTTATCATAAAAATGCGCAGTTTTAGTAGTTAGTAAACAATTAACTTTAAGTGAAATTTTACTTTAACTTACTTACTTACGTTAACTTTTTTACAACAAAAATAGCTATTTTATTCTCTCCTCTGCACAAACACTACACATATCAGCTGCTTAGATCATTTTTTAATTACCGTTTAATTTTTTGAAGCAATTAGTTACACAACCTTAATTGTAATCGATTTTTTTAAAATTCTACAACACTCTACTTGACTGATATCTGAAAATTAGTACATGAACACACTGGCCTGGTTGTATAGCAAACGGAGAGATAGGAGATGTGCCTCAAAAAACCACCCTCACTAAAAAAGTAGTAGAGGAATGTCCGTGTCTACCTGTTCTACTTTACATACATTCCCACACGTCAATACACGTGCTCATTTTTTTAAAAGAAAGATTGCCGAAAAGCAAAACACTTTTTTTAGATTCCAAAGCGTTTTATGATAGGATAAAGCTCTCATATTACCACCACTGCATACAGAAAGGTCCTTGGCTCGGAAGTTGGGATGATGAAAGTACTACACCTTCAATGAGATCAGATGGCCTATTTTTCTTTCTTTCAAAATAAGATACAAAACTTAACTCATATTCAACTCTGTAAACAACTCAGGATTTTTTTCTAGATATTATTTTTTATTGTTGTAACCTGTAAATATAATGTAAGATGATGATGCAAGCAAACAGAATAGAGAAAACCTATATTTTTTGTTACAACTGCCCCAACTAAAAAAAATCCTTTTTACTACAAGGTAACAACAGAAGAGGCTGTAGTATTCTCAGAAGGAAAGAAGCAGATAAAAGGAAGGATCAAGGAATCACAAGGGAAATGAGACCTTAATGGAGAATGTATCATTTCCTTTGTTGTTAAAGGATTTCCAGATTTAGCAACATCAACAACAACTTCTGTTTTAGTGACCGACGAGAAAAAAAAGAGCGGGTGAAAGTAGAAAAAAATAGTGGTGGTGTAAGATAGTGATGATGAGGATGATAATGGGGTATTGTACTGAAAATACTTTCTTACATTGTTAGTCTTCAACAATGCAACGCATAATGGATAGTAGTGGATAGTATAGCATAGAATGGCAGGCTTATGTATGTACATATTTATATGAATTTACATTTTATATAGTGTTCGGTCAAATGTTCATAAATCTGTTGACCCAAAGGACACATGACATATTTCAGCCCAACTTGGATTGAGTATTTGAGACAAAACTTATAATATTTAAAAGTCCTATTTTAAATTTGTAGTTGTTCAGAAAAAGGAAAGATGGTTTAAATTTTGAGTTTTATGTTGAAGCCAGGTAAACGGGTAGATTCCATTTCAGGGTTCAATTTTACATAATCAGTAATCATATAGTCATGGTCCCTAAAACTATTGTCTGATAGTATTTATGGTCATTATGCTTGTTCTATGTTCAATTATTTGCGCATAAATTTATTTCATTGTTGTTATCTCTCCTCCACTTCATTTAAAAAACAGACAAGAAACAAATTGTTGTCGTGTATTTTCAGCCCGCTCTGCTGAAATGCATTTTATGTATGTCTAATGTACATACAAACAAACCCACCGAAAAAGGAAAAACAATCCTAAATTTTCTAAGGAAAATCTCTATCATTTTATTTCACCATTATTTTATTTGTTGTGGTCGCTTGTTTCCTACATCCTTCATAATAAAACGCAAATAAACTCTTACGTATTTGCTAGCGTGCATGGGAAAAAGTACTACGGTTTCTAATCAAATATTTGCTGATGAAAATACACAGCATCAGACATCAGAACCAAAACATCCACCCACTATGCCATCACATCAAGGGAAACTGATGATGAGACAAGAAGAGTGAAGGTACGGTACAAGTTTCTCAAGGAAGGAAAGAAAAAAGAAGGAAATGATGTATATTTTTGGGGTAGTTTATTGTTCGGATGGATGCGGGCTTCAAAAAAAGGTACAAAACTACAGTAGCCACCACCATCATTTGTTGTATCATCATGCGAAGGGGTAGTTTCAGCGATTATCAACATCATATGTGTACCGAATAGTATTGCACGTTAGCCATTACATTTTCTGAGAATCAAGCTGCCAGTCTGGATGGTCGACACAAGGCTAACTGGCACCTTGAGAGAGGTGAAAGTAGAAACCAGTACATGGTAACTGAGGCCATTCTATAAATATGATTTTTGCATTTTGATTTAACTTTGCATTTGTGCCGACCTGACAAACGTACTTAAAGTTCAAAAAATAGTTGACGGCTAACTTGCTTGGAAAGATGGTCTATTTGTGCTAAACAGAACAGATATCATGTTGTCTCTTCATTCTTTACTTTTCCTTCCGTTTTACCAATGTTCCTACTTCCTTCACTGCTTGCTGAGTGGAATCTGCAAGTTTTTCAGTCAGACCAAAAACACATCCAAATACATACATACAAACTACGTTCAACTTTTTTCCTTCCGTTTCCTAAACAGAGAGAGAAAGAGACAGTGAGTAGACTTATGTATCAATCAGTAGTATTAATCCGAGAGTTTATTACTCCGCTGAAAGCGAAGCGTCAGCAAGTATTGACTTTATCATGTTTGTCCGTCTGTCCGTCTGTCCGTCTGTCGCCACGATAACTCAAGAACGCGTTGACCGATTTCGCTCAAATTTGGCATGGAGGTCACTATGGTCAAGGGCAAGAACCCTATTGATTTTCAG
>JAQFXM010008342.1:0-10785 GCA_034693345.1 Entomobrya multifasciata | reverse complement strand
TTGTTTTTCGTTCATCGAAATTTGGTTTCTCCAATATACATTTAATCTTGGTATAGTATTCATTCCAGGTTTTAATTGCAGTATATTGCATGGAATTTTTAAACAATGAAGTTTGAGTATTAGGAATTATAAACCTGTTATCTCCTCTACCACTTACTCTACCACAAATAAACCAATTTTTAAATATAGACACATTTTGTATTTTAAATAGAAATTTTAAGCATGATATTATGTTACGCTCATGTATCGTTAATATTGACAGCTTATCCAAAAGCCTTTTGTGTTTTGGTTAAGTTACCAAATAAAATAAAATAAAGTCTTGGTTTACCATTAATAACGATTTCCTTAGCATAAATGTTTGGTTTTTGTTTGCCCATATATGTATGCATATTATTGTTAAGATAACGAAAAACAAATATTTTGGGTAAAGTTTACTACAAAGTATGTGAGGTTGGTTTAGTGTAAATTTTAAATAAACTTATCTGAGAACATGCGAAAACCAAAATGTTTGCGTGAAATTTTTTCTACTACTGGTTTGGCTCAAAGTCCAGATAAGCTAATAGTTTAATTATCATCGTATGAAACGGTTTGTGAATTTCACCATGGCTATTGTCAAACTCCTCGTAAACTCATGTTCACTGGTTCAGGTATTCCATTGGAATTACTTGTTGCGTAATTTGTAAGGTTGATTAAAAAGTGGGGCATCATGAGACTATTGCATTTTTTTGGTTTTTATGTAAGTAGTACTTGTCACACGTCACATTTGGGACTACCACTATTTCGTTTTGAATTGTTCTGAATTACAAACTTCTTATGGCGCAAAATCACATCAATCCCTGGTTTTGCATTTCGTTAAGATCTGGAGCAAATATTGCATTTGTGTACGATATAGTAACTTTAAGCAAGCTTTCTGCTCTTTTTGTTAATAAAAATTAAAAATACATTGTTTTAACACAGATCTATGGAACAGCTTACATGTTTCGTTTCAGGTATCTCCAGTACCTTCACGATTCATTCTTCGAATACTTTCCGAAAGATATTCCCAATCCAAGTAAAAATATTTTCATGTTTTCATGTTGTGTGGGGACAATTATTTTTTGCATAAAATATCGGGTTTTCCCATGCTCATTACAATTAACTATCTGGTAATTAGAAACAAAAAATACCAAAAAGATAACAAAACCTTTCCTGATGTTGATTGTGTTTCATAATTGAATCCTTTGGGATAATAATCAGCTTCATAATTTTTTAACGATAGTTAAAATTATTCTCTTCATGTTGATAGGGTAATTTTGTCTGTCCGACACAGTTAACTATTTGAACAATTAGCTTGAACTTGCAGCTACGTTAATGCATGCGTTTAAAAAATTATTATATTTTTTGGAAATATACTTGGTAACAAGGAAGGAGCTGATTATTATCCCAAGCACTTCAATTGCATTCAGAGACACCTTTTTATGTGGCTTGCTAGCATTTGTTACTTTTGGATAGCATTTCGAATTTTGGCGAACGTCAATCTTTGCATCTTTTGCAACGCACTTATGGAATCCCAACAAGATCAATTTAGACGCTTTGGGTGGGAGGTGTTCAATATTTTTTATGAATATCTACCTGATACTAGTCATAGCCATCTTTAATCGTGAGACTCGCATCGAGTTGAACAATTACAGAGCAATTAAACCCATCAACATTGCCAAGAATGAGCACGAGAAATACCTGCGGAATGACAAGGAGTCAAAATTCAACAATGCTACTTCCTATCATTACTTGAGCCCTGGACTTTACTCAAATGTTATGAAAAATCTGGAGGATCAAGCGGAAGTAAGGGCGAAATTATATCACACACTGGTGCAGGTGGTCATATGCAAACACCAGAAATTGAGGTTGAAAATTTGGGCATTTCTAAAAGTGTCAGTAGATCCACAATCAAAAAATGAGAACAAATAAAAAGTTTACTACAAGTTTTAATTCTTTTATTTTAAATTTTCATTTCTAAAAACTCAACAAGCTCCTCGTTTTTTTAATGAGAGACCTGAAATAATATTTAAAACATTTCATAAGTAAAATTCATACTTCTTTTTTGAGAGAACGAAAGAAAAAATATTCAACTTACCAGATTTAGTCTTTTGTGCACACTCAAATTGGCAGTCATTTGCGTAAGTAACATTATCAGAACCACAAATCAAGGACAAATTGTAGCCGCAAATGCATTGATTTACGCCCTCGATTTCACCGTTGACTTCTGAAATGGAAACAGAAACAGCCAAAATAATTGCTGCAACAACACAGAGCTTCATCTTATTTGTGGAAAATTTGTGGAAAATTTGAGAAAAATTTGAGGAAAATTTGAGAAAAATTTGAGAAAAATTTGAGGAAAATTTGAGAAAAATTTGAGAAAAATTTGAGAAAAATTTGAGAAAAATTTGAGAAAAATTTGAGAAAAATTTGGGGATCTTTCTTCTTGTTGTATAAAAAATGGATAAACACACTAAAAAATCCACGGGATTTTATAGTGAACACTTATCAGTCTTCTTAATTATAGTTTTGACAAGCGTAAAGATATTACTGGAAAACAACCACTAAGAACCGGTGCAATGGCAGTATAAGTATGCTTTGTAATGACTAATGACCTCCTCAATTAGTGCTCCACCATACATATATGTATTCTAAACTAGTGTTATGCTGTGCTCGTGTTATGATTATTAAAAATGTAAAACTGATATTATTTTACCGAAACTCAAAAATCATTTAAACGAAACTTACGTACGTGAATTCAATAACTGAACACTTTCATTTTTTATCTGCACTCTTCTCATATCAAATTGCACTCTGCGTTCATGATTGTCATCCATAATATATCTCATTAAAAACTTCAAATGTGAAATGCAGTCGACAATTGCTAGCTAATTACTAGCTAGCTAACAACGTCAGACCATAGGACATTCAGCTTGTTTAACTGCACAAGCAGGTGCTTTTAGCTTCACTTTTACTATGATCCTCTTTTTTGATACGGTGATTGTCCTGACTCAGGTGGTTCAGATATCATACATCGCAGCTTATCGCCAACTGCAAATGCTCCTCGGGAGTTCATAATTTGTTTTTCGTCGAAGGCTTTGGCTTCCTCAGCGAATCTTTTCTTTTCCGCGTAGGAAAGTTTCTGAAAATAAAATTTATCATCAAATATTCAGTCAAATGGACAGTTTGTGACCTTGTTCCAAAAGGGATTCCCTCCCAAAATCCAAAAACATAACGAAACCGTTTGTCTTCGGCATTTTGAATATTTCTGATTTTCAGTTGATTTTGTAAGTACTAAATTAACTATTTTGTATTCCCTTTACCGCTATTCACAAATTCTAAATGACAAGGTCCAGGTTGGCCGAAGCACAGGCAGTGGTGAATTAAGAAGTGTAAAACAAAAAAATCTATGACTTTCTTCGTAAGACATCAAGCATGAAAAATTAGCGTAAAATGAATTCGAATGCAAAATGCATATGAATTTAGCTTCTTTTTAATTGAAACATTGACATTTTGAAGCCTGGGATGTTTTGATGCTTTGGTCGTTTTGACGCATCGGGCTTTTTGGGTTTGGTACATACATATGGTTTGGTCCTTTTTGGCGTCGGATTTTGAGGTTTGGACATTTTAACGCAGGGCCGTAAAACATATCATATTTAAATTTACAATATTTGCACTGTTAAGTGCTGTTAATTGAGTTAAATTTTATGATTAGCATTTTCGATTTCTTCGTAACTTATAATACTTTTTTTGCCATTGATTGTATAATTGACTGAGTTGGAGTAAGTGGTCACCAAGTAGCAGCACCAGCAATTAGGACGCTTGCCATCATCAATCCGTCTTCCGTTGCAGTCCAGTTCAATGAACTTGTCATGCTTTCTCCTCCGCCACAACTGGCTGGGAAGGCATTTTCGTGGTAGCACTTTTCCCTTGCACATACCTTAATCACATCCGTTTCTTATTGTGAGGATGAGAACCCGTAATGCAGGACGAGCTAACGACGCTGACGAATGCAGAATTTGTAAGTATATAAATCAAAACACGAACGACTGATTAACGGAATGGCAAAATTTGACAGCTAATAGTCAGTTACTAACTAAATTTTAGCGAATATAAATATAAAATAAAGGATTTCACCTAAGTTACCTTCTCAATTTGGAAATGCAAGGGTAACCATGTGAGGGGATTGGTTCCAGTGAATGTAGTGTTCGCCAAACTAGAAAAGTGTTTTTGTATCAGTAAACACGCCATTCAACGGCTTACCAAGGACAGGATTAGTTCCAAACATGCTTAAACTGACAGAGGGTCCTCTGGAACGCTACGTTTGAGAGATATTTTTTTTTCTAAAAAAAATTCGGTGTTGTCGCTATGCCCTAAGAAGGTTTTTCACCGAAAAAACTGTTTTTAGCCTGTAACTCAAAAACTAATCGACAAAAATTTCTTGAAATTGGGCACACACATGCTTCTATAGGTTCTGCATGAGGTCGCTCAAGTTTGATTGGCGAAATCGAATTAGATTTGTAAATCTGTAAGCACAAGCCATCTATACACAATTCAAATCGACAGCGCATTGGAAATAGTTAATTTACTTTTACATTTTTAGTTTCACAACAATTAATAACAAATAATATTATTTCATCAATAAATATAAATTTAAAATAGGAGTTAACTCGAAAAAGTAAAACAAGTTTTGAGCTCATCAATAAAACACGTCCAGAGTGCTTCGCTATAACAGCATTATTCAACACATATTGGATTGGAACATGTTTCAACCAAAGTTCCGAAGCCCAGTCTCTTCTCTTATCAATAGGTTGTGTTTTTCTTCAATGCCTACGATTGTCTAAAACCCAATTTGATAAAACATAACAAAAACAAAAATTAACTGGAGAACATTTGATTCAAAGCTAAATTTGATTTTTCATAAAGCCTTTTCGGTTTGATATCGGTTGAAAAACATTTAAAATGAAAAACAAAACTGCATTAACCGATTTATTTCTGAGAGCCTATCACATATACAAATGTACGTTTGGCTTAATCCCAAAAACATTTGCTGAAATAACAATTGATAGCACAGGAAACTTTAAAATTTTGCTACTTCTATCGAAACCTAAACGTGTATTTAACCGAACATACATATATGTTTATGTTCTTTTGCCTCCTACCACTTTGTGGAGGAAGGATTTTGGTTATTTCGAAACTGATTTATTTTCCTGCCTCCGCAAATATTAACGCCTTACAACTATATATTCTGCTACTTTGCTTCTCATTCAGTTTATTAGCTGTAATTGCATGGGCTATACTACTACAAAATATGCAATTACTTCATCGAATAAATGATTTTATCAATCAGGGATTGTATTTGGGTAAGTGCATACTTTATTTAGACAAATATTTAATTAATACTAATACTAGATGAGATAAGGTTGATTTAAACTATTTGAACTCTGCAGGAATTAACCTAGCAAGGCCTGAGGTTGACATTATCGAACATCTTATGTTATGGGTTATTTTACTATTTGTTATTTTTGTTACACTATCGCCAATTTTGTTTCAATTGTTGAAAATAAATCCATATTTTGTTATAGCTGAGGACTTGGTTTTTTCTCAGCTAACAAATCTGCCAACATTACAGTACATTACAGTGGTCCTGGTCTCTGTGTTTATGTTTTCTATTATGATTTAGTAATTTTTAAGTTTATTTATATCTGCTGGTATTTTTTGCTGCGATTCTAACTCATATGAGAAACTATGCAGAAACTCTTAATACTGTTAAGAAAGCAGAAAGATTCCTCATGAAATGTTTCATTGAATGTCGAACCTTTTCACAAATTACTCACAATCTGGTTTCGGATATGTTATTAGTAGCTGTAGTGGGGGAACAAGTTGCCTTAACAGTATTTTTTTGGCTGACCATTAATTGTCGTAGGTTTTTGCCTTTATTCCTTACTATTGGAACTGCATCAACATTTTTGTTGTCATTGGTAATGGGTGTTTTTATTCTAAGAGTTGCTTTACACCTACGACTTTATAGTGCTTAATTGATAAAGAAAAAGACAAGTCAGTATTTTGGACATAATAGACAAAAGGGCTCGTATTACTATACAGTAAAGTGGAACGCTCAGAAAGAATTACAAGTGGCTCGTGGTGGCTACTTTACGGTCAGCAAGGATGCAGTAAATATATTTATAACTTTTATGAATACTAGTATGACAAATGCAGTGTTGCTGCTGATTCCTTAATAATAATACACGACATGACTCTCCAAAGTTAAAGGATTAAGCACCGCCTAATAATGAAAAATATGCTCATAAGAAAGCTTCAGCTATCAAAGTTAAAGGATATCGGAATGCATCTAAAACTTAAACTAGATTTTAAAATCGTAATTTTTAATTATATATAATGACTTCGCTGTCGCTGTAAGACAATAGTGCACGATAGTACTTCTTTGGTAAAACAGTTATACTTTTTAATAGAACATGTTACAGTTTAGGTATTTATGTTATAAAACATAATAGGTTTTCGGCCAACTATTCATTTAAATATGGATTTTTAAATTAAAATATTGGAAATGAAGTGGTTTGGTTTAGTTTTTTCATCGTGAAGTTTAGCATAGGATTTAGCAATTCCTAATCAAATTATCAAAAATTAAACATATAAATGTACTGTAGTATTATAAAAATGTAATTACATAGATATCAATTGTATTGTTTAATTCGGTTAAATTACTAATTGTGGCTGATTTTGCATACTCTTTACGACAAAAAAGTCTTTACTTAAAGATAAATATATAAAATTACGTAGTAAACTTATTACAGAAGCATACAGTTTTTTTTAAATTTCGAATCTGAATTTATTAGTGCAGTGTATTTATTTATTCATTTATTAGTGTAGCAAACTTTTTGCTAGCTATATAAAAAAGTTAAAATATAAGCAATTTTAATCTAAAAACAATAATAGTCTTTTAAGGTGAATTAAATGTTTGATTATTCACCATAATATTTTCTTCAGGGGATATGAAACCTTTTCGATTTCTCTAGCTTCAATGGTTTTACTATTGTATGAAAGTCTTTGCAATAACTTTCTCATAAATCCAGCGTTATTGTTTGTTTCAATGGGCAAATTTTTGATATGCTGAGCTTCACAATCCTCCTCATTGGCCGACCATGCCGAGCGCTTACTTTTGTCGTTACAGTCGTCATTTTCATTAATCTCCCAACGTTTTCTGTACAACCCACAGAATAGACGAAGCGTTCCGTGATAAAAGACTTCCAACAATGTCAAAAGGCTAAATCCCATACAAAGACCTAAAGGAACGAAGAAACAAAAAACTTACTCGTATCAAACTTTTGCAACAACAGTTATTTACCGTAAAATTGAAAAGGTTTAACTATCTATTTGTATTTGCTATTTATGTAAAATATTAGTGATGAAACTTACTAAGCAATCCACCTGCATATGCTGAAAAGAAGAAAAAGAGGCATTATATCATTTTGTTTGACTTATTCTAAATTTAAGTTTACACCCTTGACCTTCTTACCCAACATTTGAATTCCAGATAGTGCTTCTGTCCTTAAACGAGGATACGTAGAGTCCACGTTAAAGTGTACATGCATTATTGACACATTTTTAGAAGTCGAACTACGAACACAAATATTAAAAATATAACCTTCGAATCATAAGATAATTAGTTTCTACTAAATAAAATCAAAACTGTTTTCTGCAGTACTATTGTTTGTGCGTCTCAAACAACGTCTTGGTGTATTTTTTCCTTATAGGCAACATTGAAGTTTCAGTATGATACAGAATTTCTGTGCATGGAGCTAAACAGCTGTCACACGACTTCTCCAAACCCATTCTATAAATTTCATCTAGAAACGGTTATATAAACATGAAATTCAGCCAAGTTCAACTAAATTTATAAACCCAAATAATAATATTTATATATTTTTACCGTGTATCTCGTGGATGCAGCGATCTTGTTCCGATGTGCAGATATTTTTGGTTTTATCATCTAAACGATTTAATTATAATATATATACATTAACTGCAAAACTTAAAATTGCCTTTAGGTCAAAAATTTTCTTACGTGGCAAATAGTAAGGTGTACAATTACAATGGAAGTTGGTTATTCTTGACAAGCATTCATCTATACAATTGTGCATTGTATATTTCGTGTAATGTAAAAGTTGATATTCATCATTGAAATAGCAATTTCGTTTTTTCTGCAATTTATATGATATCATAAATGCAAAATATAATACTATTAAAATTTGTGCAAATAGTTCTTTGATCGCATGTTAGAGTCAAAATAAATTACCAAGTCAATTTTCCGTAGCGCTCTATCAGGCAGTGTTATTTCAGGTTGAATATTTACAAATGTCTCTGAATTTGTTTGGACCGCAATTCCATTATCTTGTAGTCGAGGAAAGTCCAGAGGTAAATTTACAGAAACTATAAAGCCCTCCGAACCAATAGTGGAGCAGTAATGCTCATCAATGTCAGGGTCAAGAAGAATAGATAAACCAGCTCCTCTTCCAGGATATTGTTGCCGTCTTGGATGCTGATTTGGCTTTTGCTTCTCTATATCAAGCAATAATAAATTGTCCATGTTAGCATTTATTTCTTTCCATTGCCGTACTCGCTGGTAGTCATCATTGGTATTATTATCCGAATTTCCGTATCGTTTCAGAAGAGACAATGGTATGGTGTTAAATGTACAGCAGAATCCATAATCTGTTTCAACTTTCTGAAATATGCTCGTACAGTTTTCTGCTTCGCCGAGCCAAATGCAGAATAAAATCATGTCGTTACAAGACTGTGAGAAATTTTGTAGTGTTCCAATAGGATTTAGTAAGTCTACGTATTCTTTAGCTTTGTTCCTCAATTCCTGGTCAATTTGCCAGCCGTAGCTTTTAGAATCTGTAAAGTGTCCAGTAAAAGTATCTGACATTTCACATATATTGTGTATGTCCAAAAGGTTTGCTAGATTTTGAAGGTGTTCTCGTTTTGATTTGTATCCGTTCAATCCTATTTTGATGTTGCTTTGTAAAGTTTAAAATCAAATAGAATTTAAAATACTACAAACAATTAAAATATTGCATTTGTCATGCTTAAGAATACCTGACTAAATTGTCCATTTTGCTCTTTTGAATTTTATTGACGTTGCATACTGTAATAGCTGGAAATGGAACTTGCTTTATTTCTACCTTTGAGGGCATTAGAACCGTAACAATTGGCATATTAGTTGAAGAACTCCACATCTGCCAGATTAGAAACGTTGCAGTAAACACCGCAAATAAAAATGCGGTGAGCCAAAATAGTCTAAAAGAAAACCATAAAATAAGTTTTACTATTGTTTGGTTTTTATAAACAAAAGCTTGTAAAAATCATTACCTTTCACATAGGTGGCGATTTTTCTGGCCCATATAACGTAAACCATGTAAAGAAGTATTTATGCAAAACACTACTGGAACACTATTTTCCGGTGGGTCGTACCACTGCCAGCTAGAGTTTTGTGTATGAATTTTGTGTTTAGTGGTTATATTCCTTTTGAAATTCTTTATACCAATTAAAGAATCTCTTGTAATTACTCTAAATTCATTCTGGGTTTTCATTTTTTGGTGTGAACATACAAATGACTTTCGCAACAACTACCTGAAATCGCAGGTAAGCATTTTAAAAAAGTATTAACTCCTATGTATTAGTCAAGTGCACAATTTCAAGGAACCAAAAATTTCTTTGAATATCTGTTCAAGTATTTTATTGCTGAAATTTTCGTGGTCTAGCGTTAGATGTGTACATTTATGTGTCAGCAAATCAATAAAAACAAATGCTTTTAAAAACCTTTTTGCAACTTAAATCGTCAATTTAAACTCATCAATATATGCTAAGACCGTCTTATAAAAAGGAATAATCAATAAATATTCGGTAGCATTTTAAGAATGTTAATTATTGTCTGTTCTGAAATAATTGAAGCTAGAATGGTAATAGTCATTTATATTAATATTGTGTTCATGTTGGTTTGCTAGTATATTTGTAGCTGTTTGTTCAAGCTCTATACTTAGCACAGGCGATGTTAAAATGCAAAGCGTCCAGTCGACGTTATATATTTAATACATACATACATTGTAAAGCTAGAGCTTTTGATTAGATTTTTATGCATTGGCATTGCCAAATTTTTTTCTGCCAAAGGACAAGGTAACAACAATTTTATTATGCATACAATAAATATTATGCCATACATTTTTGTTCAAACAGGCAATTTAATAATTTACAAATATCGAAAGAATTTTTCGAAGATGAACAGATTTTTTTTCGATATTTGTAAATTATTGATTTCTTTACGAAATAATGGGTAGTATTTTTGGCATTTAAAGGCAAATTAAAAAATATGCCGAGAGCAACATTTTTGGCTTTGACCCACCTTGGATCTTATGTTTTGGAAATTTGATTTTTGTCTTTTATCTGTTGTTAGACCGTCATGAAAAATCCCTAATTACAAAGTTTTGGACCCCTTCATCAAACACAGTAGGCAGCAGGTGCCGAAAGGTGGAAATCAACTAAATTTAAATTTTTACAAAACGGGTTATCCAAAAATTCTGAAACTTGGTGGGTACATTAGGGGTGCCCATACACTTCACCATATAAAATATCTGAGCGAAAGCTTTACTTTTACTATGTCAAAAAAATAAAAATCGAAAAAAATTGACTTTTGGAATATTTTTGAAGCGTAGTATCTGTCGACCGAGACAAACTAAAACTTGCGCCATT
>JAQFXM010008341.1:0-10793 GCA_034693345.1 Entomobrya multifasciata | reverse complement strand
CGCATCTCCGAGTGCCTTGTTTCTTACTTTTAATCGAGGGCAGAGGAAATATGTCATGCCACTTTTTCTGGCGTTTTTTTTGTTACAGTCGTTTTCGTGTTACAGACTGAAAATGCTGCTTACTAATATCGTTCCAAGCAAATATCTCTTAATGAAACATAACAGATTACATAAGTTTATTAATTTGCCCAAAATATTTTTGAAAAGCTACTTTTAAAATTTTGAGGGTACTTTGAATTTTCATTTCTGTGTGCTTGTGCAAAATAATGTTGACCAATTAGTTATCAAAACAACCGCATTTCACTTTAAAAAACTATCTTTTGGTGATACTTTTAGTACTTTTAAAATTCAACATGGAAAGCTTTGTGAAAGGCAGGAATGGAAGTCCATCGTCATTGAAAATAGCAACTTCACTCTTGATAGTGCTAATGAATATCATTTCGGGTAATCTTCTTCATTCTGCAAGTATTCCAGCTTCCATGCTAAATGGCAAGTGTGACCATTTTATTCAGGATAATAAAGTTGTTGTTTCGTGTACTTCGTATGCTAGAATTCCCATCAATATTGCCAACTCTGCCAGAGTGTGGTTTCTTCACATGGAACACGGGAACAAGATAGACATTGTTACAAATGGTTCACTTATCCGTTCCAACTTAAAGGCTTTGCAAATTTTAAACTTGAATAGGTGTGGAATACGTGTAGTAGAGCCGGGCGCATTTTCAGGAAGTGATTTGTTAATTCACATTTATCTTGGCAGGAACCTGATAACCGTGCTTAATCCTGATATATTTAAAGACGTTCCAAGTCTGACAGTTATTAGCATGAACAACAATCCAATGAACAAAATAGAACAACGCAAAACATTCCCGAATTTCACCGAATTTATAGCTTTGGACTTGAGTAATTGTAGGCTAGACACTATCCCTACAAATGTTTTTGCTAACTTGAAGAGCATAAGGTGGCTGAATTTAACTGGAAACTATTTGAAACGTTTGGACTGGAGAGTACTCCAAGGGAAAAGTAATCTAACTCGTTTGAACTTGGAAAATAATCCATGGCATTGTGATTGCCATACAAAGTTTTTAATGGAAACGCTGAAAAAAATGAACCTCAAAAAGGTTTTTGATAACATAACGTGTGCTTCTGCTGAAATGCCCATTTGGAAAGGACATTCATGGAAACAAGTTCCAGAATCAGATATGATCTGTCATCCGGAAATCAATAAACTAGTGTATTCAAGCTGGTTATCAAAACTTAATGAGCATGATGCCGGTGAGAGGGACATAGTAGCTGAAAATGAAACTCTGTACTTGGGCAACGATGTCTACTATTAATGTGAATACAGTGGATTTCCCAAACCGGAAGTCCAATGGTTTAAAGATAACCAGATTATTATGGATAATTGGAATAAATCAAAATCTTCATCAAACAAGCTGGCTAGGATTCAACCCAAATTGAAGTTCATGAACGATACATCTTCTACATTACAAAGGCTAGAGAAGGATGAAGATATATTTAGGTACGAATTCAGAGACATTCTTGCAGTACATCAACTTCAGGTGAAAGATCAGGGCTCCTACACTTGCGCCGTTATCCGAAATCATGTGGCTACTCATAAAACAGTCACTTTACCTGAGATCAAAATCCTTCGTAAAGCTGAGGGGAATGCAAACTCGATAATTTGGAAGCGGATAACATATTTTGGGCTTTTACTACTTCTAGTCTTAATTGCAGCAATTGTAGTGATTGTCAGGATAAAGAGAAGCAGAAGAGAAGAAAGGGGAACCGTGCAGGTAAATGATGATGTGTTGTAATATTGTACTGTAGGATAACATTCTGAGATTGTAAAAAACGATTTAAAAAATAATTCTTGATTATTTCTGTTTGCAGGAGTCTGGTATTGACCTTGGAAATTTCGTGGTAAAACCATCCAAACAAGATTTGATTTCGGTTTTGGAAGACCCCACTGACAGCAGCATAATTTAGATTTGCACGTTAAGATGAAATAAAATATCAACTGATATTTTTGTTAAGCCAATAATTTTAGTTATATGTTTTTCCGAATAATAAGAAAACACATTTGTGTAACGTATAATTTTTTTACATTTTAATTTTATCATAAATGAATGAACTTAATCATTTTACGTCAAGCAAATCAAATATTTTTTGATGTAATTTGTCTTATAACCCCAGTATCAAATATGTTAATAAAATGCGACTAGTTAATACATTATACTGTCGAACGTTCTAATAAAACATCTGTAAAGGTACATGGTTTTTCAGTAAATTCGACAAATAATTTCATGGATACAATTTATGCAGGCAATTAACAAAGAAGTGGATTATACAATTGAACTACGTCAGTAATCCAAGAACAAAATCGTTTTAAGGTAATGGAAACTAATATTGGCTTCGCTACTCAAAAATACTAATAGTGATAGTGGTGATGCGTGATGCGTGAAGCACAGTGCGCAATATTCACATGTTCATATACAGGGCTTGCTTTTATGCTACGTAATATTAACTCTGTTCTGTTAAAAATAATGCAGTCATGCAACTTCAAACTTTTGTTCATTAAAAAACTACTATTGAAGCTTCCAAAATATTTTTGTAAACCCTATTTGTAATATCATAGAATCAGTTTTTTTTTGGGAAAAAGAATTGGTTTTAGAAATCGAAGCGTAGAATATTGTGTTTCCAAAAACACATGTAATTCACAAACAAGCACAATAATCCTTCGTGCTAATAGTGTATTGGTTTGAATATTGTTGTTGGTTTACTCACACGTAGTTCAAATGAAATCACGCAGGAGTTATTTTTCCATGTTCTTTACTGTTATTTTACAAAAACAAATCAGAAATGCAAATATTTTATATGCTTTCCAATTCAGGAAATACAATCGTTTGCCGTTTTCTACTATTCGTGAGCAGTACCAACACTTTTCAAAACAAAATGTTTGTACGAATCCATAAAAGACATTGTAATTTCACGTCATTTTATCAGTTCGTCAACAATATACGTCAATGACTCAATTTTTAAACTGGATGATTTCGTACAATTTTAGACAGAAATAGTTTGAATTTATACAGTTCGTTAATTATTAAAATCATAATGGAAATAAAAGTGCAAATTAGATTGTTCCTTATCAATTTAATATTCATTTCTTCATCTTTTTGTAAAAACGTAGAGACTAAAAAACCATTTACAACCACGACAATAAGATCAATCACAAGCTCGCCAAGTTCATTGTTTTCTACTGCAGAAATTTCTTCCCAAATTTCAAAGTGGTCCAAACTTGTCGACCAACTCAAAGTAAAAAAGGAAGAAGGTGAAGAAATAGTTCGCTTGTATCCACTTCTTCTATTGGCATACAAAATTTATAAGTTTGAGCAAGAAAACAAGCAGACTCTTGACACTGATAAGCAGTTAACTGAAAAATTCTTCACTCTCAAAAACGATATTCCTGAACGTATACGAAGTTTTATTTGGGGAAGCAAGTGTGCCATTCGTAATGCAGAAAATACCGATTTATATTTAAACATTGTACAGACTTCTGAAACTAGCGAAGCTGTAAAGTTGGAACTTGGAAACGGAACAAAATCGTATTGGAAGTTTCTGCCTTATTTGGAAAAGCTGAATTCAACCGAAGATAAGTTGGCTTTTATCATTCAAAATTTTGATAACTCAGATAATTGGCTGGGTATAAAATATGTAGAGCAGTCACTTGCTGGTGGATTGGCGCATGAGGGTGGCATCCTTGAAATTATCCCAGCAGGTCAAAATGGACCTGGAAAAATGATTAAGTGGACTATCGAGCCTTTCATTAGTGCTGGTGGCCCGTCTAAAGATGAAGTTGTCAACTGGATGTCAACTGAACATAGACATCCAGTAAATTCAAGTACGCTATATCTACATAGTTCTCTTGAAGCAGCAGCAGTATATCGGATAATGGATGGGTATGCATGGGCATTTGATTGTGACGCGTAGATTACAAAAATTATTTACCTCAAAAACTTGTTTTAAAGATCGGTGCGAAATAAATAATTCTATTTAATTCAATTTTATGCACATCACAATATTTTCGATTTCATTGCTCAGCATTTATAAAATTGCTAACGCCACCAGTTTGGATTTTACAATTCGAAAAGTCGATCCAAGTACTTGTACATGAAGATGGTGTAAACAAACGTGAATCTCTATAGGACAATCTGTTATGTTTAGAAGAATGAATTTATGTGGCTTTAAGTTTAATTAATTCAATAATGTCAACAGTAAGTCGTTTTATTTCCTGATCTAAAAAGATAAATACTGGTTTGAACAATAGTTTTTCAAGGGTTTTCATGTTATAAAATTAAGACAACCAGGGCATTTCCAAGTGTAAGCATAATCTTTTAAATACACAAATATCTTGAAAGCTAACCCAAGTAAAAAGCAAATGATGGGCGAATTCAGACAGCTTTATAAATATCTTTGAAATTTGAAGGTCAGCAGATGCAATTCAACGGATAGGCTTACAGTTGACCGTCGTGGGAGTCAATTTTGAGATGAACAGTTCTTTAGTAAAAGTTTATCAGTTGAAGTAGCTAATATCATATATTTTTTGTTGAATAAAGATTCAATGTGACTACGTCACCACTATATATAATACATAAATAATAAATGTGAAACTCGTTTCAAATTATGATTCTTAAAATGTCATGTTTAGTATCGAAACCGCACAAAACAGTATTTTAAACAACAGCCTCATGCAATCTTGCCGAATTTAATATTTGAATAGGAGTTCAACACTTCATAATTTTATGATTTTTAACTCAAAAATATGGTAAACAAAACAACTATTCTTTCATAGCATATTTACTTAACCACACATGCATTATTTTGGTAGCAATTATTTGGAACAAAAGCACCAAAAAACCAAAAATAAACAACTCTTAACATGTACCATGCACTACTACTTAAACACCTTCAATATCAATTTGTTCGTTTAACAAAATTATTATCTTTACAACTCATCATTTGCGTAAATTTTCTGGAATTTTCATAAACATATATATAAATATAACATACAAGCGCAATATTTAATTGTGCTAAAATCACTGGCATCCTTATTTTTAGAAATCACAATTAAATTGTTTTCTTCTGGTTGAATCGTTGCCCTCTATAACTACAATGTTTATTGTAAGAAATATTAAGTTAACCTAAAAGATCACATACAGGTGCCACTAGACCTCAACTTTCGTTACCATCATATTTATGGCACAAAAATTCATTAGGAAGCACAAAGTATCGGAAAATACATTTTTATTGTAAACAACAATTAATAACGAATCTGAAGTATGTAAACTATTGTAACGATTGAATTAGAGTTCTCAACTTCTTCAAAAGTAAAATCAAGATTTGTTAGACCGTAAACCCTACGCCTTAAAATCCCCATTTGAACATATGTTGCTCGAAATCCTAAAAGTTCAACGTTCATGTCATTGTCCTTTCCGGCGTTTAATTCAATCTATGTATCTTAAATCCTACTTCAAATTCGGATTTCTCGTGTCACATTACCCTAAGCGTTAAGTTTCAGCTTTACGTCTTAATTTGAAGGAGTCCTACCGAAGGAGTCAGTCGCTTTGAGCCCAAGGCTTTGACCTTAATGCCAATCGCAATGTTGGTATCAAAGTACCTCGTTACAAAAAAACAAATTCCAAAAGTCCAAAACGTTTGAGAGTTACACGGAAAGCGCCTTTAGCATACATCTCATTTAAAAACATAACTCCAAAATGCACAGACCTTAAAAACATATCGGGACCACGGATATACGTACATATGGACCGGATACAGACAATCGGAACATTTTTATAAGTTTTCTTGGTAGACACTAATAAACACGAAAAGTATTATTTTAAACACGCAATGTATCGTGTAAAGCTAAAAAGTTCGTTAATCCGTATTTTAATTATGTTTATTACACTGTACCACCAACAAATTACTTTTTGTTTTGGTTTTTTGTCAAAATAACTTAAGGTATATAATTATGGTAGAATTTAGCATTTTTATTGGCATGTTTATGGAATGTCTTAATAAACATTATTTGAAATCAAAGAAATAATCAAACTAAAAGTTTTATTAAGCTTCAGTTGCCAACCTGACACAAGTAGGCATTGTGATTGTATAACTCTTTGAATATTTGTCACTACCATGATTTCCAAAAGCCCCACAAACAGTGTGTCGCATAGGAAAAAGACACAAGGTTTTCAGAATATAGTAAAATTGTTATTGGGCGCACCTTGTGGTCTCCTTTTTGGATTTTTTGTAGTTATCAGTCTGCCTGTTTATTTATTTAGAATTTTGGTGATTGCACTTGCTAAAATATTTCGACCTGACCTTGGTCAAATATTGAATGGTACTAGTTCCTATCTTGTAAATGATTACTTTTACAATAAAAAGTCGCCACGAGCCAATGTCGTGGTATCTCTGTACCTGCAAGGTCAAGATATGTGCATTCAAGAACTAAAGGAAATTCTAATAGAACAATGGATTCAAGCTAAAACAGACGACACTGGAAAATTTAAATTTGAACAGTTCCAACAGTATCCGGAACGATGGTTGGGCTTTACATTTTATAAAAGTTACACAAATACATTCGACATTAATGACCATATTTATGTACATGATCATTCTGATCAGCCCGAAAATAAAATCAATTTTGTTGGGGATGAAGAGATAATCGATATATGTGAAAAATTGATAAACGATTCTTACAAACCTCATACAAGTCCATGGGAAGTTCATTTGGTTAAAAACTACATAAGTACCAAAATGAAAACATTCGATCCCAACGAGAAAGCGTACGTTGTCATTTTCAAATTCCATCATTGTCTTGCCGACGGATTTGGTATTCTTTCCGCTATTGTTGAAAGCTTCGGTCAGCTCAATCTGAAGGACTTCAAGCTTCCTAAGCCTAGATTCCCTAACCGAAACATAAAACAAAAAATAGCTTATTTTATTTCCTTCCCGTTCACGGTAATTTATGAATTTTCTTACTTCTACTCGCATATATTTCGATCAAGTTCATTCAAAATTCCGAATAAGAAAAAAGAATGGTATCAGCATTGTACCAAATCAGACCTTGTACCAATTGAAAAAGTGAAATTTATTAAAAGTAAATTCGGTGTAAGTTTTACAAGTGTTTTGTTGTATACCATCTCGTCTGCGATTCACAAAATATTACAAAACGAAAAGGGCAAGAATTCACAAGTTACCAGCCGATTTAAAAGATATTTTAAAGAAGATAATAAGTACATGTACTGCAGTAGTATACTGCCGTTACCTGGTCACTCTGGAGGTCTAACAAACCATACCACAATGGCCCTTTTCGATCTACCTATTGGAAGTTACGACAATGTAATGAAGAGGCTACATGATGTAGATCATATGCTAGAAACTAATAAATATTCAGTTGTACCTGTAGCAGTTCCTTTTTACTTGGCCGTATTAGGTTGCCATTTGTACCCTATTGGGCATTTTATTGGAAAGCAGAGAATGCATCACTCAGGTTCAACCTCCGTAACCATTTTCTAAATGTTTTCATGCATTTTATGAAGTAACATAGTGACTTTGAAATTTTTTGTTTGGTTCGACTTTTTGTAGGACTTTCCAATTTTCCAAGTTTGCCCCTTCAAATGGAACAAAACAATAGAAAATGTATTGCTGTTGATTTTTTGTCTGGTGGATTAGATGGAGTGACAGGTAAGCAGTGTTTAATTGTTATGTTGGTTGGAAAAAACAATAAAACGCCTAAATATGTTTTGTACGTAATTTTTTAGGTGCTTGGATAACCGTTTTAAGCTATGGTGAACACGTTAGATTTGCAGTAACAGCCGAAAAAGCAGTAATGTCTAAGGATGAAATTGACAAGTTTACTAACTACATGAAAGAAGAAATCGATCATCTTTATAATGAAGCTTCGTTGAAATGCAATGATCAGGATAAAACTGAATCTATTTTGTCATCACCAGTTTAAAATCCATTTAAGTGTGCACAATTTATAATTTGAGTGTATACATATAAATGCACTTCATTTTTCATCCAATTTTTTATTTGTAATGTTATGGATTTATGGTTTCATATTTCGACACAAGTGACATGACGCAAGTTATCTTATTTCATTGGCCAAAATAATAATAAAATATAGTAAATAAAAAGTAATCTTGCATTTTCGCATCAAAATTCAACACAATACATTAACACACATTTGACATCGAATTCCAAGCACATTTTAATGTGACGAGTCCCTGGAAGTCCTATCAAAAATTCGTCTAGGCCTGCATGAGAGTTTACTGGGTGGCATAGTGAATTATAATGATGCGTAGAACTTCATGTTGATTTTTAATTTAAAATTCATCGTTCAGGTCAACGTTTTATTTTGTTTGTAATTACAACTAATAACATAGCAGTTTTAGAAGTTATCACTCACTTTCCATTTAAATCATCTTATATCGTTATTACTGGTGTTCGTGTAGGTTAGTGAAGCTGCAGCCCGCAACATGAAAGATGATACACAATGATGAAAATACAACATTTTTGAGCAGTAAACACTTTCATATATTTTAACAACCATCTAAATACTCATTTCATTCAACGCTCGTCTAAGATCATTGTTGATATATGATATCTTATAATCAAAAATTGAACATATGTACATACATATGTGTACTTGAATTGCACTTTATGTGCTCTAGTTTAAAAAGTAATTTTCGCTTTATATTAAGTTAAGACACTGACTAGTGAGTCACACATTGCGTAGGTAAACAAAACAAGTCCATGTAAAGTGAGCTACGAATATTTATAAGGTGCATTCGAACTCGAACATGTGTATACACAAACACAAAGATAAGTTAGTAGGTAAAGAATACAATGCACTTTCTGAGTAAAATTCAAGTTTTGCATCCAAATGCTGATACATCATTAATTATTAGCATGACATTTTCAGTTGAAGACGAGTACAATATCAAGTTTTATGAATTTCATACACTGATCATCTAAACCAAAAAATCGACTATATGCTTAAATGACTACATGAGTGGACTTAACATGAATGTCAACATTGCAACCCAGATGTCAGCTTTTCATAACTGAAAAGGTGAGTGACAGGTTTTTCTACATGTCAGCCTTTTCTCTTTTTGATCTATTCAGTGCATTGTCACATAGTCAGTGTGTAAGTCATAAGCAGTGCATTGTTGATTTTGGTGATCTTGTTATTTAAATCGAATTTTAAAATTACGACGACAAAAATACGAACTCATATTTTTAAACAAAATCATCATGATTACTAATACAATCTCGTGGTTACTACTTTTTAATTTAGTATTTGTTCCCTTGACCATCTGTAAAACGCTGGATAAAGTTTCCCCATCATCTACAGTATTAAATACTAACAACAGCTCACCTAGTATACTTTCAGTATCTCAAGGAACTTTAGATTTAATCTCAACATGGTCACAATTGGTCAACCTACTCAAAGCGAGAAAAGAGGACGGTGAATTAATTGTTCGTTTAACCCCGGTTCTCAAATTAGCACATACAATTCATAAATTTGAAGCAGAAAACCGACAAATTCTTGACAGTGATGAGTTACTAATGACGAAGTTTGATTCGCTCAAAAATGACGTACCAGAAAAAATTAGAAATTTGATTTGGGGTTCGAAGTGCACCTTTCGCAACTCTCATGGAGTCGGAGATTTATATTTGAACATCGCAAAATCTGAGGAAAATACTACAATGAAGGAACTGGAAATGTCGAATGCAACAACGACGCTTTGGAAATTGCAACCCATTGTAGAAAAGTTGACTGCAGCTGAAAATTCACTGGAATTTACGATTCACAGTTTTGACCAGCCAGAGAATATCCTGTGCTTAGAAAATAATAAGGTTGAGATTGCTGAGGGATGGACTGATGACATGGGAACACCTAAAATTTGCCAGGCAGGTCAGCTATCACCAGGAAAACTAATTAGGTGGACACTAGAGCCTTTTATTAGCGCTGGTGGTCCGAAAAAAGGTGAAGTTATTTACTGGATGGGTACTGAATTAAAAAACAAGAAAGAGGAAAGCAAATACTTGTATTTAAGTGGGACTTTGGAAGCTGCAGACTTTTTCATGAATGCTGATGGAGCCACGTGGGAATTCGATTGTAAAGAGTAGCTGATAATCGAAGAAGCAAGATCAAAGAAAAACATTAAGTTGTAATATTAAAAGTGACATAAATCCGAATTTTCTACATTATAATGCCGTTTTAATAATTGGGTTTCGTTTCACGATGTTATACAACTGTAATATTAATTTATTCTATGCATAGAGAAGTTTTTTTTGGTTTAGTTTGTAAATATATTGGCCCCTTAATAATATTTCATGATTGTTTTACGCAAGATATTATTAATAACTGATTAATAAACAAGACAAAAACAGCATTTAATTAAAACAAATATTTAGTTTGTTTCGATGTCATGTGCTTGCATATTTATTAACCGTTGTTCATATGCTATTGATTTAAATATAGACGAATAATATCAAAATATATCTTAAATCACACGGTAAAATTACATATGCCACAGTATTTCCATTTATTTCAAAATCAAATTAATTTTTTCATGTATACATCTGTATTAATTTCATATGCACAAGCATGCAGCATGAATACGAATGTTTTACTTTCTTCGTTCTTTATTCTCGTGTCAGTCTAGTACCACGTGTCTATATAGACACGTAAAAAATAATTTAATTTACGTGTCTATTTAGACACG
>JAQFXM010008340.1:0-10795 GCA_034693345.1 Entomobrya multifasciata | reverse complement strand
CTCGGAGGATGATGAAGATTTTCTGAACGCCTCATCCGTCTCCTCATCCTGGTCCTCGTCGTCCTCATCTTTCGATTTTTCACGTCGGGCGGCAATAGCTGCGACTAAATATTTAAAGGGCAAACAAATGCGTCAATACAGGTGCCAAATTTAACGCCAAGGTTTTTTAACGCTATTTCCAACAATCAAGATTACCTTCATAAGCTTGAGGATACTGCTGGGAAATTTTTGCTTTGATATTCCTTATCCTTCGAAAAATGTTGTCCACATCCTTCCTCATCTCTGTAAGCATTGCCGTATGCTTCTTGAAATCTTGGAGTGCATTCTGGTATCTGGCTGCAGAAAGGGCGTTGCAGTTTACTAGCATCTCGTTTGTTTTCTCGAACCTTTGAAGCCTACAGACAAAAATTTATAAAATTAGCTGTCGCCGCATGAGGTTAAGAGTCGTCCCATTTTTTTAAAACCAAGAAATAGTTTTTGAAATTTACATGTATTTCTGAGATCTTATAATGGTTTCAGTATCTTGTTGATTGACCATTCCGGCTAGCCCCTGAACGAAAACCTCGGGTGCCGTATAGTTTTGGAAACATTCAGCTGCATTGGAACTGTTTCCACCCTCACTTTGTGGAGAAATTTCAGACATGGTGGTTGGTTGGATCACTTTGAATATGAAAATTTTAATTGCCAATCTAACTAATAATTATTTTCCTTCTGTCTACTTCTTATAAGTCTACTATATATAGTTGCTCTTTTACTTCCACTTTAAACCAAGAAGAAAGATTGCAGCTGCAGCTGAGAGATCTTCAAATCAAGTTAGCTAGCGACATAAAATGTAAAAGCGATCACATATCACAATACAACATTATATAGCAGAAATACATACAACATAGCAAGCAAGCCAATGAAAGTCAAAACATTGCAATGCAAGCAAAGCACACACCTGTGCATCTGAAGAATTCATGGCAGATTGCATTGTAGTTCACCAATATACCAATTCAATGCAAGAAGGCCGACCAAAAAAGCTAATCTCAAGAGAAAGAGTTGTATGCAAAGAAGATCAACTCCATGAAAAGCCAACAATGAACAAGGTGACTGATAATGGAAAATATTAAAATGTAATGAAAGTATGAACTATGGACGCCTTACAAATTAGCAACATAGAAAGGTGCTACTGATCATTGGCCCCAACCCAGAATAAAAGTGGGGTCTGGTTGTTCTTCCCAGGTCATGTACAGGTTGGAAGATGTAAGAAGATGATCCCGAGTCCGGTTGACATGATAATTTTGGCGTCGCCAACTTGACGATTGACATTATGGCGACGACATACTTGTGGATCCAGTTGAGGAAGATGAAGGGGAGGTATGAGAGGTATGTTTTTACGGAAATTTCGTCGCCAAGCTCTTCCGTGATATGATATGATAATCCATTAGAAGGAATTTTAGTTTGGGGTGACTTGAGATTATGGAATGGAGCCCGTTCCTGTGGAATTACCTGTGGGGTAACCAAACAACATGACCTTGTATTAAACATAAACAGTTAATTTTGATAGCTAAAATAACTCAACATCACAGAAAAAAACTTTTTACAAATATTTTTATACACAAATTATCAAAGTTTATATTTTTCAATTATGTATTTTTGAACGTACTTTTGAACAAAATTATGGTATTTTTCGTCGCATTGCAAGTTCCTTATGTATGACGCAACTAATATGCGATTAGATGCGAGGAGCGACTCCAAAGAAAATTTGAAAGTTCAAAATCCCCCTATCCCCATCCTCTTCTTCCTACTTGGTCTTATACATCGCAGTGGCAGGCAGTACCAACAGCAGCCGGATAAAATTATTATGGGTATACTACTAGATGACTGACATTGATATTTTTGATAAAGAAATATGTAAAAATCGATAGTATTTAAATGTCCTAAACCACATTGGCGTTTCTCCCGGACTCGCACTGTTTCCGAGATATTTAACCTGATTGGGTGCCTGAATACTATCGACATTAAATATTAATGTCTGTCATTGTATAAAGTTTCAGGTGATCCGGAACAACAGCCCTACTTAAACTCGAAGCATGCCCTTTTCAAGATCTTTGGTTTGGTACTTTAATTGGACTTGGACCACTTTAATTAATTTCATACAAAACTAAGCAATAAATGTTTTCCTTTAAATAAATAGGTACTAGGAATTAACACGCTGTTCGTCACATACTATATCCACTTTGACTCACCATGGTATAAGGAAGGTCTTTGGCTTAATTGCTCCATGATAGAATTATTGAGAGGAGACACTCAACTAGGTATGATCATAATCATGAAAATTTCAGAGGTTATGCGAATTAACTAAACCCATTTAATTGATGAATTAATTTACAACCATCTAGAATGGGTCGCCTACGGCTTACATTTCCGCATGAAAATAGACCATTGTCCCGGGATTACAATGGAGAGGTAAAATACACCCCCAACCCCCCTCCGGGGAATAAAACTTAACTAATTATATAACAACCGATTGTAATGTTATGGACTACTTTTACATAGGTTCTTACTGGGAACAAATTTCGTTATCATTGCAATCAGTTCGGTCTGTTTCGTGTGCTGTTGTTGGGCAAATCTGGATACTGTTAACGCTGTTCGAACGCGGGTATTACATTCAATACATTAGAGATTAATTGATGTGTAATTAAAAGTAAATGGGGTTCTGTTTGTGTAATTGCAGGAGTCATTCTACTATGTGTCCAGTGGAATTATTTTACTCATTGGAGGAATTTTATTTGCGGTATCTTCTGGGAAAATCTCGAAGAACAAATGCGAAACTAAACTGATTAAGGAGGAGATGTTTCATCAAAGTAACCTTTGTGATAAGGTTTGGCGATAAATTAGAAAAATGAAATATTCTTGTTAATGGTTCTTGCGACGCTGATCGTTTTAAGCATACGTTGGTCTTGGGACTTGAACCCAACAAGGGTGGCGTGTCGACAATTAAAAAATATCAGCATCTCAAGAACAATCGATTGGTATATCTGGCTTTTCAAATATTGCATTGTTGATGGTGGTTATTTGCTCCGATAGTATTTCCTAAGCCATAACAAATATGTCGCTGTAATCTTGGGGATGATCCAAGGAGTTTACTTCATTACGTTAGCTTGCTTACTCGACAATGTTAAGCTGTTTGGAATGAAGAATGGGTCTTTTCCAAGACGAAGAAATCAAGCAAGTACAGACGCTGACATTGAGAATGATAGTGGGAGTGGTCAAATAAATGGTAGTCGTAAATCTGTCGCCCGTTCTATGGGAAAGCGTAGGTCCTCCCTTGCACGAAAAGGGAAAGGGATAGGCAGCTTTGGGGCGGTAATTGATTAATTTGATTCAGCTAATCTTTGGAATTCCCATGATTTGCTATAGCCATCATAACACTTTATAAATTAACGTTTTGTAGGTAACAAGTAATATGACCAATAACACATCTGGTAAATTACAAAAGACTAACAGCTTACCGGATACAAACCGGAAGATGCGTAAATCTATGATGCCGAGGAGCCGAGAGAAAATTGAACCTGTCGATAAAACTACATCGTCCGGCATGATCCATGATTGATAATAAATCAGACACAAATGAATAATTGGAATGAAAAAATTTAAAGTTTCAAGTTGCCCTTTTATTTTTATAGCATATTTTTGTTATCATGATTGATTATCGACATAAATTTATAATATACAATCACGCAAATTTGCACAGCAAAAAATCTTCAGAACAAAACAAGAACATAAAGCAAGTTTATTAAAAAACGACCAAAAAAATGATAAAAATATGTGCACAATAAAGCAAAACTATATAAACAAACATAACAATTATTATTTTATCATCATCATCGTCATCATCATTTTAAAATCATTTTACAATAATCATATTTCTTTCTGAAAAATAATCATGATAGAAGTTTTTATAATAATTAGGTTTACAGTTTAAAATTATAAATTGTAGTTTTCGTAAAGTAGATTTTTATTAATACATTTTAAATTGAAAGTCATATCCTCATCATTGTTTTTTTTCTTTTACCACCAAAGAAATGATTGATTTAATTCACAAAATATTAATGAATCATAAAATAAAATAGAAATACGTAAATAAGTCATTATAGATATACTATTTTTTGACAACAGTTTAATTGTCTGATTTTTTACTTTCACCACAAAACTCAGTCATTTGGGTTGCTCAACGAGTACATGACATTCCTATTTACAAATTATGCGTAAAACTTTTCAGATTTTTTTTTCACAACAATCAATTTCACCAAATCAGATCATCAAGCCAAATAAAATACCTTTTAATTATGATACAAACATTAAAACCAGACACGGAACTCTTAAAAACTAAGATAAAAAGATGACTTGGAAAATTGCAATAAAAATTATCTCTGTAATTAAATTTGTCTAAAAACATAAGTATAAATGACCAAAAGCATTTTTACTTTTTAAAATTAAATGCTAACTTTAAATTAGTGTTTAAAAACACACAAAAGCATTTTAAAATAAAAACAGGGTACAATTTAAAATTAAAGCTATTTTGAAAATTGTCATCTGTACTCATTTATCTACAGTTAAAAACTAAACCACTAATTCTTTATTCTAATTCTAAATTATTAGTAAGTATATTATGGAATGATTTGTGCAAAAAACTAGTAAAATGTAAATATAAAAGTAATACGAGCTGAAAAGAAACAAAATATACAGTTGAGTGATTGATTATTGATTATCAATCATTTTTCTCAACGTGTCAACGAAGCATATATATTTTTATACTTAGTCTACCTATTAATGTAATACTTTTTTAATTTTATGCGTTTATAGTACAGATCTTGGTGAAATGTAAAAAAAAAGTTAATATGTAACCAGATATGCATACATCTTTCCAAACAACAAACCAATATTAAATTATGTAGTTCCAATTTTTTTGACTATTTTTTTTGTAACGCACCAAAAATTTCCAAATTGCAAACAAATGTGGTAACTTTCCCTTCCAAAAAATTTAGCATCAATCATAATTTTTAGCTATTCACAAATATACAAATTTATACCCACTTTTTCAATAAAATGCAGAAAGATTTAAAAAGCTGTAAAGTCAGTCTAATAAAAGTTGTTCAATAAAAACTTAAAGAATGTAATTTCATTTCATATTTATCTTCTAAATTTGACTCTCACTTTCCGAGGAAGACCAAAAAATATCAGTCAAGTCATGAATTATGCCGATATATAAATTTGTTTAAACTAATTAGTCTTTTAAAACTTTTTTAAAAACTAAACTAATTAACACTACAACTAACTAAAAGCTATATTTTTTCCTGTACAATTTTATAAACTACAGACAAACTGAAATCATCACAAATTCACCTTATGATGAACCTTGTATGTATTCGCGTTCTTTTTCTCTTGAGAACAAGCTGAATGCTGACATTTGTTGGTAGCGTGGTGAATGATAAACAATGTCAATTAATTCATAATGAAAAAATATGACAAGTTAAATCAATACCAAATCGCATACCCATTTCCTTAAAACTAATGTTTGGGTTTTTTACTACCTAAATATTTACTATTTACAGTATAAATACAATATAGGTACAAACAGTTATAATACAGCAATTTCGTTAATAATTATCTAAAGCTTTAATTATAAATTTTATTGGTTTGGCTGGTTTTAAAAGTATGTTTTGTTAAAACTACAGTTTAAACCTTTAAAATAATATCTACATGGAAAACAGATGCAACCTTTGATGAGCGAGCTTTGTGTGTACTTTGCGTGCACAGTCATAGCATAAAATTATGTATAAAAAACTGATAGTCTATAACTAAACTAGTCTATAAAAACAAAAAAGTAAAATTACAATTATATGACATACCTGAATTAAAAACCTCCTCACTCAATCATAAATGCAATTTGTTAATCACGGATTAAAAGTTATATAGGTATATATACTAATGTCAGGGATAAAAGTGCAGCGCAAAGGCTAAAAAATTCACAGTTATGTTTTAAAATGACTTAATCAAATCCAATCTCTATTGACTGCTTAATGCTAATAAATTGTGTTACAATTTTTTTTGAAATTTAAACCATGTACTTTGTGCTGATGCTACTAATTGATGATTATGTACAGAAACAGGGCATGTAGTGCAATTTTTAATTATAATATCTGGTAACGTCATTGGGGTCATAAATGGTAAAAGTGGCAGTAGTTCCACCTCCAGAGGTGACAGTGGAGGTGTTTGAATTTGGAGGCGATTGTCCATGATGAATATGATTGTGGTGATGAGCTGGCACAGTGTTGGGGGCAGATGTTGGAGGAGGACTTCTAACATCCCCTCCACCTCCGCTGCCAGCAGAGTGATGATGTGCTTCAGGTGGGGGTATATAAGCCCTAACTAATGTCGGCCCTCCGCCTCCATTATTTCCTGATTGTTGCGCAGGTACAATATTTCTTAGAACCTGATAATGACCTGGATTAATCCCAGCAGTGGGTTGCACCTGATGTGCTGCAGGAATTGTAAAGGTGGGTGGTGGAGGGGGTGATCTACTTTCCCTTCCATTATTACCATTGTTTCCCCCTGGGGGCGATATGAGATTCGTGCCACTGCCTGGATTTAATGAAAGTCGCCAGGTTGTTGGGGGAGAGCTAGGTTGATGTTGTGGTGTACTGCTAGCGCTTTGGTAAACATGTTCTCTATTGTGTTCAACCCTTTGACCATCATAAGGGGAACTACTCAAGTGGCCCGACAAATGTGCAGGTGGTGAAGTGACTACAGTCACAGTTTCAGCCACGGGTGGTGGCTGATGAACATGCTGCAAAAGTGGATGTTGTCTTACTACTGGGGATGGAGGGCTTGATTGACCACTGCGTAAAGATGGACTTGGGCTTGCAACTCGGCTGCTACCCCCACAACCTGAAGATGGTGGTCTTATTCTTTCAGGGGTCTCGAGGGCTGATGTTGAAGCCGTCGAGATTCCTGACGTGGTTGTCGAGGAAGATAAGGTGCCACTGCTGTTGCTACTGTTGCTAGCATTTGAATTTGCGGATGTGGAACCTGCGCTGTTACTTCTATTAGCGGTATTATTTCCCCCCTTGGACTTGCCTCCTTTGGCGCCTCCTCCACCTCCACTATTACCTCCGGTTGTACCTGTGGAGGTACTACAACCAGCTACGTTACCTGCCCCAGTACCCTCATTTCTTTCCCTGTCCCTTAAATGAATCTTTTTATGAATTCTTAAACTATTTGCTTGGGTGAAAGTCTTGTCGCAAATTGGACACCGGTATGGGCGTTCACCAGTGTGTGTTCTAATGTGCAAGGTTAAATGCTGCTTAACATTAAAGCTTTTAGGACATAAATGGCAGCTGTACGGCTTTTCACCCGTGTGTGTCCTTTCATGACGAGCGAGGTCACGACGAATCAAGAATGCCTTTCCACAGTAGCTGCATGTCTCCTTCTTGTTGCCCTCATGAATCATCATGTGAAACTCCAAATGGTGTTTGCGACGAAAGGCTCGTCCACACACAGTGCAGTCATAAGGCCGAATCTATGCCATATGAAAAATTGATTTTTACTAAGGTGTCAGTGAAAAACTACACAGACAGGTAAAACATTTTTACTTACGTTTTGATGAATTTGCTTGTGCACACGCAAGGCACCAGTTCCTTTGAGGACCTTCCCGCACTCATCACATTGCATGGGGACCCGGGGATCATAAGTCCTAACTCTCTCTTCTGGACGTTTCTTTGGGCGACCTCTCTTTGGTACTAAAATAAGTTGAAGGTTGCAACTTGTTAGCTTGGTATGCAAGAAAAATAGAGAAAGTATAAATTATGATTTCTTACGCTTTTCGCTGGTGCCCGTGCTGGAGCTTTCCTCTCCACCAGACTGAGATTGACTCTGCTGCTGATGCTTGAGGGAAGCCGAATTAATGCTACTACTACTGCTACTGTTTAATTTAGACAGGTTAGCATGTGATGGCCCCGGAATCGGGCTTTCATCTAATCCCTCAGGTGGCTCCACACCAACATTCAAAGGCGTGGAAGATCTCGCAGACTGGTGATGATGTGTCTTGGATGATTTTGGTGTTGTGGTAATTGGCGTTGATGTTTTTATTGGTTTTGGACTCCCAAACGTTTTCCGTTTGTTAGTCATCACGGGTGTAGAATCCCGTGAGGTAGGCACTTCGTCCTCAGTGTCTGCAGTATAGTCCAAGCTGTTTGTGTTGTGATTGGGAGAACGACTTCTATCATGTTCCTCAAGCATTCTTGCTGACGACTTGGTACTCCCATACCCCTTTTTTCTGTTTTTTCTTTTGGGACGAAGTACCTCCGGATCCGGAGTGGGAATTACTGCGTTCACAGGGGTGACTGGACGGACAATCAAGTTTGTAACTGGTGGGGGTGGTGGAGCATTCGCTCTAATGTCATTAACCTCCACTCTCTCCACGGACATTTGCCGTTTTCTTTTAATATTTCCCAAGACGCCGCTGCTCGAAGCATTATCCATCTTTACCCCTCCTCCTCCATTGTTGGTGTCAACGTTGTTCACGATGATTGTCGGTTGTACTGTATCATTGGAGTCGGAAAAAATGTAAACTTGGCCAATGGTCGCATGTGACTCCACCAACGTACCAGTGGTTGGTTTTTGTTGTTGCATAGATAAAGGAGGTGGGGATGGAGGGCGGCTTGACGTGTCTCCCTGATGTCCATCTTGTTGTCCCAAAGCAACCGGTTTAAAATACCGTTTTATGTTTGCAGAGCCCGATGAAGAGTTTGAAAGATTATGCGCATTTCTGGAAGACAATGACTTTTTGGGAGGCACTGAAATCGGTGTTGATGTGGGAGTTGAAGGAAGTGGGGGATGAGGAGCTTGTTGAATATGAACAGTAACAGGCTGTGAAATGGGTGGTGGTGGAGCAGGAGAAGATTGATGGCCATGATGCTGGTACGCTTGCGGGGAAAGTTGAGACGAAGATGATGAAGTGGAAGGAGAATTTTTACTGGGAATAAGGACAGTTGTGGTGGTGGATGACTGAGAAAAAGGTGGGGGTGGAGGAGGTAGGATTTTTGTGGTGGAGTGAATAGCAGATGTGGTTATGGTGCTGGTGGCCTGTGGTTGCTGGTTGTGATTGTTTGCCTTACTCTTTTTCGAAATGATTAGCTGGCTTTGATTCAAATTTGTGGGGGAATTTTGGGAGCTTTGGGAAGGGGATGGTGGTGGAAGAGGTGGGGGTAGGTTGGGAGGAGAGAGCTTAACATCCCCTCTTGAGGAAGAGGAATTGGGTGTTTCATGAGGAAGTATGTATTGCTGATGATGTTGAACTATGATTTGGCCGGAAGTAGTGATTGCTGAAGGGGGAGGAGGAGCTTGTGAAATATGAGTCAAATGAATGGGTTGATGCGGAGGACTATGGTAATTATGCTGCTGGTGAGACTGTGGACCAGGAGGAGGTGGGGGTGGAGCGTGATGGGAATGATGAGGATGATGAAATGACCCAGAATGCGTTGGCCCAGGTGACGTTGGCTGTTTCATGAGAAGAGTGTGATGTTGATGCTGATGATGGTATGATGACAACTGCTGACCGGATATCATTGGCGGTGTAGATATGGGTCGCGGAGGATGTTCGGATGTTGGAGGCGGTAAACTGGAAATTCGAATGCAGCGATGTAGCTGTCCTCCACCCACGCCACTTGATGAAGGAGATGGACTCACAGGAGAACTGGACGCGGAGCCGCCGGGATGGTGGATGTAGCCTGCACGTGCCGCTGCAGCCTGCTGCTCTGCCTGTTGGAATTGGTGATGAGCAGCAGTCGCTGCAGCGGCAGCGTTTCCGGCAGCAGCTGCTGCGGCGGCTGCAGCCAGTTCGGCCCCAGTGTACTTTGTAGCGGTACCAGCAACGTTTGCTAAAAGACAGAGAGTCGCTGATATTTCGGCTACTTCCTCAAAGTCGTGGATGTGTTTGAACAGGAATGAATTTTTGTTGAGGAGTTCCACCCCTATTAATTGTGTCACACACAGAAAAAACTTAGCGTTGGAAAAAGCAGCAAAGAAAAATGAGCTCTGTTCGAAAGCAAGATAGAGAAATGAGTGGGCAAGCACAGAGTACCAAAAAACCAAACGGAAACTGAGCAAAAAATAGCAAATTTCTTAATGAACAATGACAAGTTAATGCTACCAAAACAATGTATTGTTACCCATATTTTATACCTAACTTGACGATTGAGTGTTTTATGGTACTTGACATATATAAATTACATCATCACCTTGCTACGCAAAGTTTATCTTGTGTACAACTACTTGATTTCATCATCATCAAGTTCTCGTGTCAGATCACTCTGAATGTTTTGATGATCAAAAATCAAAATGTCCATTTAAATGTGTTATTTTTGTACATGGTTGGTTTACTGGGTGCATATGAATAAATAGACTCTTTGTTCCAGAGAGTTTGACACAGCAGTCGTCGCGTCATGTAAATCTGCTTACTACTCACTTTTTAAAAACCTTATCAGCAATTTTCTGATAACTTGAATGGTGACAGAATAGGCACTACATTTTATTGGTTTGTAAGCTCAATGTCTAGCTTATAAATATAAGCTTGTAAATAAGCAAAAAACGCGTGTTCCGGATCAAACAATTTTTTATCGTTTCATCGTTTCTCTCTATTGCAATGCATTGTTCATTTCTTTTTATTATGTGAATGGTGAAGTTCATGAACGCTCATATTCATCCACCAATTCCCCAATCACTCTAATGCATTTTTTATACCGTGTTA
>JAQFXM010008339.1:0-10795 GCA_034693345.1 Entomobrya multifasciata | reverse complement strand
TCAGACTATCTGACAGAGCTCACGCTGCGTTCGGTGTTCGGTCGTGTGTTTGCGTGTGTCATCATCAGCTATTTTTACGATTTCTGAATGTGAGAAAAGCTTGTAGCTACTTTTCCCAGTAATCACAAATTTTCGAGTTTTACTTTTACTTGCACTGATATTCGTGCGATTTGATGAGTGGGTACTTGGAAAAAGGAGAAAATGCATATAATATACGATGTATATTTTACTATATAACCAAGATTTCATACAGTAGTTCCAAATTCAAAAATCACTTTACTATATTTCATTTCACATTTTTCACATTTCCATATTTAACAAAGCTGCATTTAACGGGCAGGAAGTTAACTGTTGTTTCAAGGAACAACGTTTTGCGAATTGCTCATTTCTCATTTTAATTAAAACTTTGGGAAGTGAATTTCAAAATGATAGTTCTCATGATTAAGTTGCTGATTCCTGTTTATATTATCATTCTACGTAGTAGGGAGAATCAGTTTTATGCTGACCATCATTTTATATTTCATCATCATTAAATTACCATACATTACAAATATGATTTTATAGGCACAATCTCTCTCGAACGTTTTAATTCCTTGCGATAGTGCTAGTTCAACAAACTGCTTAAAAAATGTGCATATAAGGCGCAACGCGCTGATAAAATCCAATTGACCTACATAGCTACACCATACACACCACCAAACAATATGATAACAAGAAGAGGCAGAAAATGAATTTTCAAGAATATTAAAACCTGGACGCAATTAAAAAGTAATGTTGTGATCGGATAAATTACAATTTAGTTTATTAGAAAAAAAGATTCTGATCAGAATCTTTATCGCTGAAAAGGAAGTGTTATGTATAAAAAAAATATTCTTACAAACGTATCAAAACAACATTCAAAGTCTAAATTCCAATAGTATTCTCGTCCGCGAATACTAATAGTAATAATAATAATAGTATCACGAATAGTATCGTCGAATAATAATGAACTTGTTTTCAAACGTTTCTTCGTTTCTAGCAATTTACATTATGGGTACACAGTTTACGTGGGATGGGAAGCCAAGTTAACACCACATCAACAATGAATATGATTGTTTGTTAGAAATGTTACTTGGTTCACTGTGCTTCATGTCTTTTCATGCGGTTTCATTATCCTTCATGAACACACAGCATTGCTATGAAGAACACAAGCAAGAGGTTATGTGAATTTCAGAAAGTTTTCTGAGAAATAACTGGTTTCAACTGCATTTTTTAAGACTTCAACCTTCGTACGTACGTTTTGGCGTCTTTTCAGGGATATAAAAGAGCAGACCAACTTTGTTCTGGCATCCACTCTTCCATCATCCTTCACTTGGACCACTACCACTGACGGACTCTCTCGCTCTCTACTCTACAAGCACTACAAAGAGTGCTACGACAGAGTAAGCGAGAATTTCTGAAAAAATAAACTTTTCGGACTAAAATCTTTGTCTGATATACCTGATCTTTCATCAGAAAACTACAGGTATATCCATTTAAGAATTTTTGCCTTTTCTTTAAGAGAAGTGGTTTAACAATCTACATAATTCTTCCACGTCAATAGTCTCGAGTCTCCCCGTTACGATCAATCCTTCTGAGTAAAATTTCTTTTGCCGATTGATTTTTTCGGGTTATCTGCACTTTCAACCAGTATTAAGTCTACACAAGCAATTGCTGTTAAAAAACGATTCGATAGTAACAAGCGGCCCCCTTTTAACCTGAAGTTGTTTTATTTTGCCCCATTTCTGTTCACGTAATCCTTAGAGCAGTGTTTTTTATCTGACCCAGTCCGTTTTTGGGGTCCCGATAGGGCAGTGTTTTTTATCTGACCCAGCCCATTTTTGGGGTCCCGTTAGGGCAGTTTTTTTATCTGACCCAGCCCGTTTTTGGGGTCCCTTTAGGGCAGTGTTTTTATCTGACCCAGCCCGTTTTTGGGGTTACGTTAGGGCAGTTTTTTAATCTGACCCAGTGCGTTTTTGGGGTCCCGTTAGGGCAGTGTTTTTATCTGACCCAGCCCGTTTTTGGGGTCCCTTTAGGGCAGCGTTTTTTATCTGACCCAGCCCGTTTTTGGGGTCCCTTTAGGGCAGCGTTTTTTATCTGACCCAATCCGATTTTGGGGCCCTGTTAGGCAGTGTTTATATCTGACCCAGCCCATTTTTGGGGTCCCGTTAGGGCATTTCTTTTATCTGACCCAATCCGTTTTTGGGGTCCTGTGAGGGCAGTTTTTAAAAAATCTGACCCAATCCGTTTTTGGGGTCCTGTGAGGGCAGTGTTGTTATCTGACCCAATCCGTTTTTAGGGTTTTGTTATGTTAAGTGCGTAGGGTACCCGACCCGACACGACCCAATACCATTTTGGGGTCTTACATAACGTGCGTCAGTTTGACCCTGTACGATTTTGTGGTCGCCATTTTAAGTGCGTAGGTTTGACCCTCTACGATTTTGGGGTCTCTCATGTTAAGTGTGTCAGTTTGCCCTGCGATTTTGAGGTGACCCATACTAAGGCGTAGGTTTGACCCTCTACAATTTTGGAGTCGCTCATATTGAGTACGTAAGTTGGACCCAAAACTGTTTCGGGACCTTACATAAAGTGCGTAAGTTTGACCCTCCACGATTTTGGGGTCGCCCATGTTAAGTGCGTCTGTTTGACCTACGATTTTCGGGGGAGCCATTTTAAGTGCGTAGGTTTGACCCTCTGTGATTTTGGGGCCGCCCATAATAAGCTCGTGGGTTTGACCCAATACCATTTCGGGGTCTCACGTAAAGTGCGTCAGTTTGATCCAATACCATTTCGGGGTCTCACGTAAAGTGCGTCAGTTTGACCCAATACCATTTCGGGGTCTCACGTAAAGTGCGTCAGTCTGACCCTCTGCAATATTGGGGTGGCTCATACGTAGGTTTGACCCGGTACCATTTTGGGGTCTCACATATAAAGTGCGTCGGTTACACCCTCTGCAATTTTGGGGTCGCCCACTTTAAGTGCGTGGGTTTGACCCAATACCATTTTAGAGTCTCGCATAAAGTTCGTCAGTTTGACCCTCTACGATTTTGTGGTCGCCTATATTAAGTGCGTAGGCACGACCAAATACCATGTTGGGGTCTCCCATATTAAGTGCGTAGGCACGACCAAATAATTTTTTGGGGTCGCCAATATTAAGTGCGTAGGCACGACCAAATACCATTTTGGGGTCGCCCATATTAAGTGCGTAGGCACGACCAAATAATTTTTTGGGGTCGCCAATATTAAGTGCGTAGGCACGATCAAATACCATTTTGGGGTCGCCCATATTAAATGCGTAGGCACGACTAAATAATTTTTTGGGGTCGCCCATATGAAGTGCGTATGTTTGCAATTCGATTTTGGGATCACTCATATTAAGTTTAAATTTGACCAACTCGCAGTTTTCTTCTTGAGAATTCTTACAAACTGCCCGGCGACGCAAAATTTTGGAAATCCCGGGTAAACTTTAAGTACAACTTTAAAAAATCTCGGGTTGCCTCAAAAATCCCAGGTGGCTGAAAAATCCCGAGTGAATTTCAAAATTCTGAGCGACCAACAAAACCCGGGAAACTCCTTAAAATCCCGGGTGAGCCTTTGAAATCCCGGTGACGCCGTCACCGCGTCACGGAAGAATTCTCACGTATGCTTATATGTACAAAAGTTTGAAATGCATAATGCATGTTAGGATTTAAGATAATAGATAATATGTTGCATGTGTAATATTCTGGTATGCTAGTTGTTTCTTGCTTCTCTTTTTGTCACAAGAATATTGAAACTGAACATCTCATTGCACTACTTGTTTGAAGTTGCATTACAGAAGTTTTCAATAAAACACTAGACAGAGAAAAGCAAACTGACTTAATAATCATTATGTTATACGCTACCTACACATCATATGAACCTTTTTTGTTGTTGCATTGCACTTCATGATGACATTCTATACTGGATCTATGTATATGCTATTATTTTTAAAGCTGTGATCACCATTCTAAAGAAAAAGTCTTCAAATAGATAGGTAGATTACATTGTAATACTGACACTGATTATGACTATGACTTTCCATTCATTACCCAACATCTTATACGAAAAAATATTTTTTCCTAATATTCCATATTCTTCATTGATGTTCATAAAATGCAAGGGTGGGTGATTTGGTGCATACTGCATACTATGGATAATATATACCACTTGCACTCTTGAGTCGACTTTGGACATAAAAGCAGGCTTGCTAAGTAGATTCTGTTAAAAATTACATGTATGTATACTTGCACTTGATGATAATGAATCGGGTATTTCTTTTGAAAATCTCGGAAAGTCGTAAAAGGAAGAAGAAAATGAATTAAACTATCGATTTTTTTGCTCTCAGTAAATTTTAAAATGCCGTTTTGCCTTTTATTTTAACGCTACATAATTATATGTTTTTTAAGTGTTTTGGGTTACGTATTCTTTTTAGCTGCTTAAAATCTGTCCGTCAGCTTCAATTTTTCTATATTCTATATTTCTATGTATAATATTTCTATATTTTCCATAGTCCAATATTATTAAGGACGACCTATGTATCTATAGACTATCCTAATCTAATATCAAATTTTAAATCAATTATCTTAAATTGAGTGCTTTTGTCCTCTAAGATTATTCGCAGGTACATGTTGCACAAAAAAATTACAAGAAATATGAAAATCGGGGAAAATCAAGCGGAAACAATATGATTTAAACCCACCACCGTAAATGATAAAATTAGAAGAAAAAAGGCTAATATGATATGATAATTAAGAATATTAATTTAAGATGGTATGATGATGAGACAAATATAATGAAAAGACGTTGGGATTGAATCAATGCGTAGAGACTAGAGACTTGACATTGCATACATGATCATTAGAGAAAATGAGTGTGCAATGATGGGAGAAAATTCCTTCCTTGAAATGTTGTAAAACGAGATAGCAAACTAGATTTTAATAATGCATGTCTTTTATTTTTATTTTTCCAGTTTGATTTTTTTACTATTGCGCTGGGGCATCTTGTTCAGAGCTGCTACTAAAAATGGCTTTCCACCAGCAGAATTCTCAAATGCGACCCACTGGAACTGGATCCCCCAAAAGGTCGGATGACGATAAAATCAAGAGAATAGAAGAGGATAACTACAACCTCCGCCGACGATTGGAAGAGAAGACCAACGCAAATTTTGTTTTAAGACAAAATTATTTGAAACAGCAAAACGATTTAGCTGACACAAAAGCTAAAAACCAGCTATTAGAAAAAACTTCGATTGATCAGAAAGCGGAAATTGAAAAGACAAGAAGACTTTTTGTCACAGCGTGCAGAAAGCGTGATCCCCACGCACTCAACAAAAAGGTTGAAAAAATCAACGGAAAGCTACAAGCAATAGAAGAGGAGCTGAAAACTGTGAAGAATGAAAATCAGGATTTGAAAAGGAAACTTTCTGATGACCACGCTGAGTATGAAGAAAATATTAAAAGGAAACGGCTAAAGTTGGCAGAAAAATGCAAAAAGCTTTACCAATGTCAAGATGATCTGAAAACTGAGCATGAGAAATACACCACACAAGCTCACGAACTGGAGAAAGTTCATGAAACGCTGAGAACAACAAAAGAAAAGATCACAGAGCTGGAAGACAAGCGAGACTCACAGATGAACTTGATTAAAACGCAAAACGAGTGCATTAGAGAGCTGAAGAGTCAAGTCAGTTTACTTGAACCTGCCATGCAAGAAACCCAAAGACTACAGCAGTCACTTGAAGAATCCCAGAAAATTGCTCGGGACCTTGAGCATGACATTGGAATTTGCAAATTAAAAACCAAAAAATTTCAAAATCGAAACTCTAACTTGGTAGCCAAACTAAAACGAAAACAAGCTGAACTGGATGGAAATTTGGCTGAGCACAACCACCTCTTCAAATTTGCTCAAGATGTAGGCATTCTCATCCAGTTTCCTTTGAATAGCAGCTCTCCTTTGCAAACTCAACTTTCAGAGATATTAGCACATCTCAAGGAAACGCTGCAGATTGGGGGTTGTATATTTCAACAGCAAAACCAGCAGCCAGAACTGCACGACTCAACTACACATTCAGCCAGTTCACCAGCACCACCCCAAAACCGACCAAACGAGGATGATGAGAATGATCAGTTACATGACGAGTTTACATCAAAGAACATGATGAACATACATTTTCCACTTCCATCATCATCGCCTCAACCATCCACCAGCACCACCAATTTTAATGTTCACACAGTTGAAGATACTATCATATTGCCCCAGCCAATCAATAAGGCTGCTGAGACAACAGAAAATGCTTGGAATAGCCAAGATTCCCTTATGAGAGATATTATGTCATTTCTTCATCAACCTGTACATCAAACCAAGCTGAAGACCAAAATCAAGAAAGCTAAAGCTCTCCCACAAGCAAAGCGGACTGTCATTGGCATGACCCAAACCAAAAAACATACGGAAGATATTTCGAAACGGAAGAGAGGCCGTGGCAAAAACGGTGGAGGGGCTAAATATTTTTGTGTGTGTGGGGCAGTGGAAACATCTCTTGTCCGATTTAAAATACACCTTGTACAATTCAATCTGGATAGGAAATTTAAATGCGATATCTGCCCCAACCGTTTCCATAATCTTGGTCACTTAAAGAGACATTTGGCTTTCACTCATCATATGCCTCATGCACTGGATGAATTTGTGTCAGGATGTAGATGGTGTGGGGAAAAGTTTAAGAATCGGGAACTGCGTGAACTACATCGAATTTCTGCTCACATGTAAGTACATTAAGGTTATGAATATTACTTTAATGCATTGATGCTGATTTATGAAAGGGGGTCGTATTGTGTATGAAAACGATATATTGATTGCAATTTTGTATTTTTTTTAATTTGTAGTATTCCCACTTCCACCAGTCCTGCTGTTGTGGCTATTGAGAATAAAACCGATTCTACATCCAGTGAAACGGAAATGGCAAAGGTGCCGATCAGCACGGTTACAAAAGCTCCAGAGGTCCAAGTCCAGCCTCCACAGCCGAACAGTGTGTCAAGGCGTGTTCCTTCTGTTTGCATGGACCCCGAAGACGAAGAAGTTGATGTCGAGACTTGACATGACGTGACCAGTTGTTGGGATGACGTAGTGGGCCGGACAAAAAACACAATACTACATACATACAACTGGGATTCCATGACTCTGTAAATTTATATATAGTTTAGTACAAGAAAAATTCGTTAAATATTTACAAGTAAGTTTAATTTATAAAATTACAAAAAAAGCGAAATGAAACTTTTCCTGTGACTTTTTTACCTGCGCAAATACGTACATATATATATTTATATTCAGCTTTGTAAAAAGCAGTCTAGCAAGAAGTAATCTTATAATTTGAATTGGCACTTAAAATTTTCTGAATTGGATCAAAGTAATTTTTTTAAATGAGTAAATCTGTTATTTTATGTACATGTTAACGAAAATATATAATTTATAAAGATTTTGTAAAAGATGTAATGATACAAAATGCTTGTGAAAAGCTATAAATATAATAAAATTCACCTAATTGGCCTCTAAATTAAATTCCGATGCGTTCTAGCTAGATTTTTTTTCCATGTCATTCATACAATCATCTTGAATAACATCTGCATTTTCAATGTTATTGAATAACACTTAAATATCTAGTTTAGCCGAAAACAAACATAATATTGCATCTAAAAAGTTCATGTGAAAAGAACGAAACACGAAGTTACGATTCTGAATGCATTTAGCATTAGCTGCGCTCCCCGAATGACAAAAAACTCCAGGAAAATGTGTCTAACATTCTTATTCTGTCCTCCAACTCTAAGCTCTAAAGATTAGTCTGGCATTTGCATGTGCTTTAAAGGGACTGCGATTTAACGAAATACATAACAACGCTGCTAACAATAACGAGCTTAATCTTTCCTATTTATAACTCATCAGCATCAAGATAAATATTGAATATTTAGGAGAGAAAGAGAGAAAAAATATTTTCATGAAAACGTTCAAACTTATTATAATACTTTTACAAACTTGTATAACACCGAAATTTAAACCTTTTTTCCCGAAAAGCTGATTCGAAAAGAGAGTAGTAGCTTAAGCTTATTTGTGATGATTGATAATGACGATTGATGAGATGGAATATAGACAAGAAAGGGTTATCAGAAGGAAATTTATGTTGACGCATTTTAGGTGACAAGAAATATTGACATTTCGTAGCGACCACCACCGCTTCTCTCATATTTCATAGTGGTACATTGCAGTTTGCAGTACAAGTGCATAATACCATGAATTCCCTGGGATGGGAACAGAAAAAACCAAACTTTCACACACATTTAAACATAGGTATGTATTTCTAAGCTGAAGCAATCGTTTTACATGTCACTTCACTTCCAAATCCAGGGTCCCAGCAGGGGTCTCCAATAGCCAATAATTCAAGTGTTTTTTTCTGCCAAACCAAAGATATCTGTAAAAAAAAGTGTAACCTTTAATGTAACTGGAGACGTAGCTTAATGGGACAAACTTAAAACAAAACCTACCATAAAAAATGTACATAGTAAAACACTTGTTTCGCCTAGGCAATGCTGCTCACTGCCCATTATCGGTAACAGTGCTTTTGGCTTGTTTTCGAACCTTTCCCAATCCCAATAATGATTTATGGTTATGAAGCTCAAATATTGAATATCCTTCCAACAAACATGATATTATGCAATTCAACCTTTTTAATCAGCCTAGTTTCTAAATTGAATACTTCTAAATTGTACACTGCAAAATGTTACATTCAAAAGTAACAGAGTCTGAGAGCATGTACTTCATTTCTCAAGCCATCAAGTATTTATTTTAGTATTATTCTCTTTAATTTTCCATCTAATACTTCTTCAATTATTTAACTTTTTCCAAGGGTTGGAAAATATTATAACCTACAATTCTGATGGGACAGACGACATATGGAAGATAGAGTGAGATAAATACGTGCAGAGAATAGTGATAGCGTATTCATGCATCTATAATGATGTACCTAGTACCTATGCATACGTATATTAAGATTGATCTTAGTAAAAAATAGATTGGTGAAGTGTGCTCTTAATTTCAATTCATAACGACACTTGTGACGCGTGCACAAAATTAACGTACTTTTTCCTTTCATGGGCTAGTACACTTAAAACGGAACACGGAACTAGTACTAGTGCATACCAAAATACATACATATAATATGTGCTTGCAAAGCAATCATTTCCGGTGGATAAGTATTGTGGATGTACTCACTAGCATCCCCTGCATAGCAGCGAAAAGAGATTACATTAAACCTAAACCGGTTTCATTTTCTTGTTCTTATGAAATGCAATGGCCAACTAATACACTACGGATAAGAATACGTGGTTTGTAAATGGGGATGAATCGAATGCAATGGTCAGTCAAAAGAAAGTCGAAATGCATGTATGATAATGATCCTGACTCCTGAACTAGGTCATAGTTAGTCAAAGACGCGGCTAAATTTTATGATGTCGAACTCATCCAAAGCATATGAAACAATGTTTCGTAAAAGCCATGCCATGCCAGTGTTAAGGATAAATAAGCATATTTTTTCGTTCTTTATCATCCATTATAAGCTCTAGTTTTACTTACATGTTTTCTGGAAGATGTTTAGAACATTAGCAAGTCAACGTGATCATATTATATTCTATGTTTAGTAAAAATGAGATGCATTACATTAAGATAACGTTAAGAGATAATTTTTTATTGTTGAGTGAGGATAAGAATAAAAATGGAGTTTCATGAAATAAGTCATCGGAAACTGACCATGAAATATATTTTTCCTAAACTCCAGTTCCAGCCCTTCACTTTTTTTACACACAATTGACTACATACATACAATTTTTCGTGGACAAAACTTGTGTAGATGGTCCCCCTGCTTGCTGTTAGAAAAACTTTTGGATGCGCTGACATACGTTCCTTGTAATATAGCTAGGAAAATTCGTTCCTTATAATATAGCTAGGAAAATTCATGATGTTTGAAAATTTGTGCATTGTGGCTGAGTCGAGACTTAGGCTTGGCAATCTGAAAAACCAGAAACACTCATTTCATGAGAAAGGTTGCGTGAGTGCGTGTGCGTACATTACCTAATATACATAGCTATAAATATCCCAATATCCCAAAGTCGGTATGCATTATGTACACAACACAGCTACCGTCTTTCAATATTACACTTGACACTTGTAATTGAAATGAAATATAGGTACATAAGTGAATTATTGAAGTACAAACCACCGCTGGTGAATGAGACAACTTCAAACTTGTATTGTCAAAATTGTAAAACTCAAATATATGTTCTAATCTTTCATGATTATGATTAGAAACAACGTGAAAGAGATATAATATGCCTTTCACTCTTTCCTTCTTCCGTTCATTTACTTCAAGTACCTCATTTCTGCACTATTTACTCGGTAATTTTAGTAACCATTTTTATCAAGTTATTTTTACGATGACACCACAAAAGAAGGAATATTTTGTATACATGTATGTGGTTATGTGGTATATTTACATTGCATTCTATGAAATTACATAATACTACAAATGGTATAAACAGAATAATAGGCGAGGCAACACGCGACGCTAGTTAAATTCATTATTGAATTCGTCCCCCATTTGACACGTAAAGCTGCTCATTATGAAACTTTTAGCTATCAATCATAATGGAAGATTATGCAAGGAATGCGCGTAGCGCATTCCGTTAGCATAATCGTTATTATGTAAGTCTTCCGGAAG
>JAQFXM010008338.1:0-10796 GCA_034693345.1 Entomobrya multifasciata | reverse complement strand
AAGTGATTACGGCAAACCTTACTTTTTCGAATAAAACCTTAAATTTATACGAAAAAAATCCAGCTTTTATAATAAACAGAAATAGTAATAACTGACAACAACAATAAAAAAATTGGGTGAAAGTGATATTTTCAACTTCAATTTTGTGTTGCAAGTATTGATGTAATTTGACACGTAAAAATACACAAAAAAAGACAAATAAGCTGAGTTAGTGCAAAGCTACTACACATAATATCTCCTTGATTTCTAAAACCTTAAAAAACTTAAGTTTTGCCTCTACAAAATAAGCAGATTTATGCAAAGACTTTTAGTTTATATATTTTATTCCAGATTCGGTACTCCTATGCAATTGAATTCTGACTAACGACTAAATATAATTATTTCGGACATTTTTGTGCATTGTGGTTTCATATTTTGAAGCAATATGTGTAAACAATATGACCACAACAGCATATTTCCGAAATTAAAATGCTGGTTTTTACTTTCTGTGCTGAGCGTAAACCCGCGTAAAGTTGATTTGTACGCCATCACGCCACTTGTAATTTGATATTATCAAATTAAAACATTAACGCAAGCAGAAATTTGAGTGTAACAGTTATTTTCAAATGATTGTTTAAATTCTAAATACACCTTGATATCGTCAAGAGCACGTAAATTGGACTATTACTTGCATGTATTACTATCAGCAAAACAAAATTTATAATGAAACGTCTTCAAAAAAAATTACCGACGTTTTGAAATGAACACTATCATAATATTGTTACGTTACTTTTGAATATACAACATACATAGTGATTTTTCGACATCGAATTTACTAATTTTTCCAAAGAATATTAACCAAGACCATTCAACAAAAATAATATCCGACTCATGAGAAATATTCTTCCTTTTCCATCCAGAATACGGAACATAAAAACACCTCCGAGTACATGAATTTGTAAAAAATATCCAGAAAGGATTTTGTTCAATGTCCTTCAACCTCAAGCCACCAACAAAATGTTTGAACTTGCTACACTTATAAATGGCGGAATTTAATTTTGTAACACTTGTGTCAAATTTGATTTTACATTAAAATTTTCATTTCAACCGCTTTATATAATTTCAGATCTCCCAGGTCCTTACTAACTGCATCCAACTATAACCAACTACTTAACGAAACCCCTTTGTTTCATTTTTAAAAACCAGGACGCTGGTATTTTGTAACAGTTTTTATCTAGAAAACGATCACCAACGTACTTGCGAAAGGTTTTGAATTTGAAAAATGTTTGAAAATATTTGAACACGCAAAATATTTTTCTGTTGTCTTCTGTAGTTGTGACTTCATAAAAGATTTCAACAAAGTATTTGTATTTTCGGAAACCTTGCACGATCTTTTTGTTGCTGGGAATTTATAAAAGAACTAAACATTGCTGTTCAAGCTGAAATTTAATTATAATATTTTGTGATGTTTTAATGACTTTATCACTATGTCGCCACATGGAAAAATTGAAAATTCAAAGTTTTCATTACACTAGTTTGGAAAAATACTCGCAGAGTAATATGAAGTTTTTTTAGAATTTTTAACAAGAAACAGTTAATCAAAAGCTGATTAACAACAGAAAAAAGCAGAGCTAATATAAATCTCGTTATCAATCTCGTTGTTAATAAAGTCTAATAATATCAATGATTAATGAAATATGGAATGATGAAGTTTACAATATTCTTCAAAACTAATTATACAAATATAATTGTTGAAAAATAGATGTTTACCTAATCTATGAAAAATCTATTTTGTGACGTTACAATACAATATTTTTTAAAGTGTACTACCATATTATTTGAAAATACAGAAGACATTTCATTTTTATTTACGCTTTCTATGAATCAAAACTAACGATAAAAATAGAAGTTATGTCCTTTAACTTACGCAAAAACTTACACCTGACTATCATATGTATAAATTGCACTATATAACTTAAAAAATACTCGAGGCGATACCAAAGTATCAAATTTAATTCATTTTTGATGTAATAAATAGAATAGTTTTAATAAAAATTTAGAACCGGATTAATTGAAGCAGTTCAAAGTTTCATAGAACTTGAATTACAATATGCTATCCTGCAACATGATTGCATAAAATAACTAAAATTAATTATGAAGATGAGCAAAATTAACTCAGACAGAATTCTGTAACGAAATCACATGAATTCGAGCAAGCTTTAATTCTTGAAACTCAAATAAAAATGTCTTGCAAATTTCATAAATGGCACAACCACTTATTTTACACGGAATAATTTTACACCACGCAATAATTACTACAGGTGCTGGAAAGCATACCACCCATACTGTGTGCTTTTTCTGCAAGCATTATATTTTTTAGTATAGTTTGACATCTAAAATTTGATGCTCAAAACTTCATTGCTGACGATGAGGATCGACAGCTGATCAATTTATCGGACGCTTGTATTGTGGAAACGCTTCTAGTCGACTGTTCATACAGTCGAATTTTTATAGTCGAACAGGTTAATTAGTCGACCAAATTTGTTATCGAATTTTATTAGTTGACGAAGCTTTAGTAGAATTTTTCCTGTCGAATAAAGAAATAACTTCTCGACGGAATCAACACATATGATTTGTGAAGCTGAAATTCACGCAAAAGTTTATGCAATCTTGCAGAATTAATCTCATGCGAATACGATTGTATTACTAATTTCATTATTTTATGGCAATTAATTCAACTCAATGACATTTTGAGGCTGTTGCTTTTTCTGTTTTAATCAATAGCTTTAGAGTTGATTTTATTAAGCACCATTGAAATATATTTTCCTTCACGTTTGTAAATAGAGAGCATTGTCAACCAACAGATAGATGCAATTTCATAACGATAGGAAAGACAACAATAAGATAATTTTTTAGAAGGCGCTTCTAGTTTCTAGGCGGTAAATTTTTATAACCTTGGTGTTATCAAGTAAGAAGTCATATGAAACATGTGAATGTGAAACAAAATTCAGACAGAAGTGCTACCAAAATATAGATAACAAGTTATCGGTAACGAAATTTGATGCTAATAATTGTCAAACTTCATTCTAATTGATAAGCTGACCTATAATAATGTACATTTTTGAGTCCTTATGCAGTCAACTAATTATGAATTCGTCTACATACACAGTCTACTGTAAAATCTTCAACAAAATTCGACTAATTTTACATGATCGACTAAGTATACATTCGACTATTACAAACGATTCGACTAAAAAAATACAACTGATAAAAATGATTCGACAAATTAAATTCCACAAAATATTTTCGTCAGTACATGTTGTCGACTAAGTTCATTTCCACAATATTATTGCCTCCCGATTCAATTACTTAATGTCAAGAAATAGTATCAAAAACCAAATTAAGCTGAGTTTTAGAAATACATTTCTTCAAAACTCTTAAATTTAAACTCAAAACATTCTTAATCCTTTTATTATGCAGTAAGCTGTATGTAAAACTTGAAGTATTAGCATAGTGAATAAATGCTGTTTGTTATTTTATAATACAGACATGATATTTGCTAGGCTACAATAGTGTACGTAAGTAAAAGTAAATTTATGTTTGAGTTACATACCTATGTATTTTAGATTTTCTTTAGCTATAATATTGCCACCGCAAACCCATTCAAAATATTTTACTATCTATTACCAGTAACGATTCAAATGGAAAAGGCGGACACCATATTATATTAATTAAAGATTTATTGAATGTTTGAAATATTTGAGTTTTGTATACAGAATATTTTTGAAAAGAAAAATTCCATTGATTATATTTACACGTGAACCATTACGAATTTTAAACAGCGCCAGGACTTCTTTGTCCATTCGGTGTTTTAAACATGATATATTTGGTTTTTTGCACATGTTTGAATTCTTCTTGTTTCAATATAAACTGTTACGGAGTTTTTAAAAACTTGTTACAAGTATGACTCTCTTGACTTTAAAAACTCTGATCCCATCGAATCTCTAAACACACAGCAGCTAGGCCATAACCTCAATTTGTTACTGAATTCTTTAATTGATTTTTACATAATTTTATGCTAAATTATACTCTCTGGATTAAACTTTCCGAGATATAATGACAAATTTCATGTGTAAAACAAAGGAATACAATGAAGTTAAAATATCTTACCTCAAAATCTGTTAAAATTGCATGTAAGTATGACTTGTTTACCCACTTTATAGAAAACATATTTATCTATTCATTCATTTCAAAGAAAACTTCATTGATAACAGTATATCCCCTTTAACATATTTTAAATATATCTGTATTCCTTCCGTTTCTTTCAAGTTGGCTCACAAAACCTTGGTTATATATGAGTTAAAGAAAATAAGATGACATTTCCGCAAATCGATCGTAGAAACATTTTGGGATTTTGCGTGCAGCTACGATGTAAGCATGTCTGAGTTTTAGGTCTTTGCGATCAAAAGTGGGAAGTTGACATGATTTTGTATCACTTAAACTTTAGTCAGTTTGACCAGCACCTTAAAATCACACCAAAGTAGCACGCTAAATCCAAAAATGTTCCAACGGTCGATTTACGGGAATGTCATCTTCCTATCTGAAAATCATACTATTATTGACGAGTAGAAAAATAATCAATCAGAAACTTTACCGAAATACACATACTGTAATATTCGTAAAAAACCTAAGTTTTGCAAAACATGTCCTTCAAATATAAGAAATGCGTACTAATCACAGTGCAATTCGTTACTACCGTCATTGCTAAAGTAATGTTAGAAAATTTTAATTGAAACAGAAAACTGTCTCTGGTTTAAGTGAGCAAGAACTGACTTCAAATCTGATTACTTATATAATTTTCCACACATTCATGATGCTTTCAAACAGGATGCTACTTCCTTCTCCTTCAAATTTTTTAAAACCTGCCATTGCGCTCTTTACGTTCTCGACTTGCATTCACTGTGCTCTGCTGAACCTCATCATCAGAATTGTAGTTTCATGACAATTAATCACAATACGTCCATCATAAATGCCGATCCATGTAATTCTATATACTGCTTACACCAATAAATGACATCTATGTCTAGGAACTATTACCATGCATTCCAGAGTTTTACTCTGCTAAATCCCCATAATATTAATTTTACAGAATTACAGGTTTTAAAACAAAATAAAAAAACCAATATAAAGTGTTCCGGAAAATCTAAAAAATATGAATACATTGTTTTACTAAACTAGTGTTGTTTAATCTTAGTACTAATTGTTGTTGTCGAATAAGTTTTTGATGGAACGGATTTGGTATGGTCAAAAGGTATTAGACAATAATAATAATAATCATTATCATCAGAAGTTCTATGTATGGTTTTTTTGTTGGTTGGTAGGGGTAAGTGGATTGGCAAAGCCATCTCACAAGAGTTGTAAATCAATTTAACTTAATTGGTATGGGAAGTTGTTTAAGTTATAGTTGGTACAGGTTAAAAAATTTGAATTGTAAACTGTTTTTGAAAACCGACTGTTTAAATTGCAACCACCAAATTTGTCATCGGAAGGGGGTCATGTGATGTGGACAAACTCGTCATGACTCATGTATGCAATGTGAAATGATTATGATGGAATAAAACAGTCGGCGTATCGACTTCTAGATAACAACTTCTTCTGCTACTAAACCATTTCAAAAACCATTGTAAAAGTACACTCTATCGAGGAGCAGAGAAGTGATTATTAAAATAGTTTGCCATAATTCCCACATTGTATTACGGGTTAAAAAGATACTTTCATTCGCAAGAAATAGGTACAAAACATTCCAAATATTTGAGTTATTATTTTTAAATCAGTTTTTAGTCAAAAATACTTTTCATAAACTGACGAGCAATTAAATTTGTTGGAATTTTGCTTTAAGAACATGTTTATGCTTACGTCAAGTAATTTTTCACAGAAATATCGAGTATAGCAAGCAAAACTGATTTAATACTCTATCGCGTCTATAAAGTTCAAGAGTATAACAATCTGTACTTATTCACGAGATCTAAATATTTAAACAGTTTGTATTTTACCAAAATATCATAATTAATTTTGTTGGATTTTATGTGATTCAAAATCAATTTTAACATTAGTAACTGACCAGCAGATACTTAAATCCATGCCCATAACAATTTTAGTTAAAACTACTGAAAAGTACAAAACTTCCTATTTTAAAGAAACTTATGTATGGTTTACTTGCATTGTTAACGTAGAATTTCTTTGAAACAGCTTATTTCAGCTCATAGTTACTGATGATTTGTTACTATACTGTTATACGATGTAATTACTGATGTGAATTTATAAAAGAACACAACATTCCTAATGAGATTTATTTTAGAATCCAAAATTATGACAATTTGTAAAAACATTCACAATTTTCTCTTCATTAACTCTTAAAAATTAAAATATTTAATTTTTTACATAACGCGTAACCAAACTCTGATTAAAAAAGTTTTGGTCAGGGTTTTACTTTGATACATATGTATGTACTTCATATAACGTATTTCAATGCCAATTTATGTATCCTTTAAAAATACACAAACATACTATTGTGCAGGATTTTAAAGTCGAATATTATAACTGAAACTTCAGATCTTGTAACTGATTTTTCAATCATAGACCAAGTTAGTAAAACATTTAATACAAGTAATTGAATTTTAAAATAAAAAATGTATTACGATTAAAAAAATCTAATTGCTTCGCCAACAAAGCTGGACTTTATATAATTTAAAAAGTAAATGACTTCATCGAACTTAAACCGCTTTAATAACATACTTTCGACTCAAATACTACAATAGTATTTGATATGCAAATATGCTTAACAATTCTCCGGGATTTTTTACATGACTTACAATAAGCTGTGTCGTTACTCGTGTTAGTGGATTAAATGTTTAAAAAGTGCATTCTAACTATTACACAAATATGCGTATGATTTAAAAATATTGCAGTCTTCCAACAAGTCTCATAATCTTGAAAGCATTCGCCGCTCATATTTACTTTTGAAAGCAATCTTAACAAGGCTCGCCTGGAAAATATAAAAAAGTGCCTGAATGATCGTGAATTAACGTTCATGACGCCTATCAATAGTCTTCATTATTTTATGTGCACATATACTGTGGGTTGTACTTTAAACTTGTACTTTAAGGGCCTCAATTTATGGCTGGGTTCAATCCATTTATTTATAAAAAGCCGCCGAGTAATAATATTATTTTCAAAAATGAGGCCTATCAAATCGATCAAAATAGTTAATCGTACAAATGCGTTCCATCGCACAAATAATTAGAGTACACCACTATTTTATTTTAAAAGACATGATTGATTTGATTTCATTTCTGCTTCCTAAAAATTAAACTCAAGGGTAACTATAAAATCATTTATCATGCAATTTACGCGAAAACTTTAACTTGCATATCATCTCTTTCTCTGACAAAAATACAGTTTTAACTTAAAATGAAGTTTTAACTTCCTGAGTCACGAAGAAAAATCTAAACGGATGTTGAAAACTTGACGTGATTTTGAAATATTTGAAACTTTGGTAATACTTGTCTATGCTGTCTGGAGTCCTACAGCAAGCAATATCGATCACAAAGATGCATACATAATTACAAGTAACCTCCAGGGTTATTACTACGGGTTTTCAGAAATGTTTTTTACTTTTCGGTTACGAAAAAGTTTTATATTTTAAACGTCATGTTTTGTGTTTCTATCACATTGTCGATGCTCAGAAAATAAAATTTCGTTGTTGCCAATTATTTTTGAACAATTTGCATAAATGAAACGGGCAAAATATGGAGAATGTCGTAATACTTAAAAATACCAATCACAAGATAATACTTTTATTGTCAGGTTTAACTCTACAGAAATACAGATTACTACCTAGGAGAGCTATGCTAAACTTTGCTCTGATTTATTACTTGTGAGGTGTATGGAAGACGTAAGATTTAATTAATGAAGGAAGGAATTTCTGGATGACGTAATTTGTTAACTTAACTTTAAACTTCATTGACCCGTTCATGCTTTATATTGTTTAAACATGCTATAACTCTTTCGAAAACATAAACATGACAACACTACGGTTAACAAGGTACCCAAAATGTTCCAAATAAATATTTTCCATGTAATCAATGGAAGTTGTGATAAATTTACTTCAGGACTTTCTTGAAAGTGAATTACTGAAATGATTTTGCTTATAAAGCTCGGAATTCAATATTAACAAGCATACTTGTTTCAAATTTGATTTAACATTGAAATGGGTAATGTATTTTGTGTATTTGTAAACCTCCGACGCCCATATTAATTGCATGAACTACTAAACTCCGTCCAGCTAAAACTAAACTATTTTAATGAAGCATGCTTTGTTTCATTTTTAAAACTAGGACGTCGGCTTTTTGTAACAGCTTTTATCTAAGAACAAGTCACTAATGGTACTGTCGAAAGGTTTTGACTTGAAGTCCGTGAAAATGTATAAATTTAAAATCTGACCTTTTCTGTTGGCTACTGTAGTTGTGACTCCATAAATTATTTCAACAAAGGGTTTGAATTTTTGAAAACTGTTATATGATTTATTTGTTGCTGTGAATTTATAAAAGAACTAAATATTTCTGATCAGGTTTAATTTATAATTACAAATATTTGCGATGTGATTAATGACTGGCTACACGAAAAATGAGAAAATTCACAAGTTTCCTTTTACACTATTTCGAAAAAACATTTGCCAAGTGCTATAAAGTATTTTGAATTTTTTACATGAAAGCTTAACCGAAATCTGAGCAACAGCAGAAACGAATGTAACTAATATAAATCTCGTTATCTCGTGGTTAATTCAATAACATCCATGCGCACATGCACACGATATAACATAAAACGTACTGCAAATGTGTTTTACGATTCTCTGGAACTTTCACATGACTATGCTCAGCATAGTCATAGCATAGTATGCTGTCATTACAAAAGTTATTGCAATTGTTTTTTGAAATGCAGCCTAACTTTAAAACAAAATATGCTAATCAGTTACAAGCATTGCCGTCTTTAAACCATTCTGATAATCTTCAAAGCATACTAACTCATATTACCTTTTTGAAAGACTCATCTTCACAAGGCTTGCCTGGAAAATCTCAACAAGTACCTCAATTGTCGTTAATTTATGTGAATAAAATCTATTAGTATCAATGATTTAAAAAATCTGGATTGATGAAATTTACAACATTCTTCAAGACTAATTACATACGTATATTTGTTGCAAAACAGATGTTTACCCACGCTAGGAAAATTAATTTTGCGATGTTTCATTACAATATTAATTAAAGTGCACCCCATATTCTTTGAAAATACAGAGGACAATTTATTTTCATTCAAGCTTTCTGTAAATTAAACTAACAGTAAACATCATTTGAATTTGAGTATATATTAATTGTTGGAACTCAAATATAAGTGTTTTGCAGATTTCATAAACGCCACAACCAACTATTTTATCATATACGCAATAATAGGTACAGTTATTCAAGGAAGTACCACCCATATTGTGTACTTTTTATGCAAGCATTTTATTTTAACTGTATTTTGACACTTAAACTCTACTGTCCGAAACTTCACAGCTGACGCTGAGGATCAATAGCTGATCAAATTATCGGACAGTGTATGATTCTATGACTTAATTTCAAAAAATAGTATCAAAAATCAAACTAAGCTGAATTTTAGAGCTTCATTCCATGAAAACTTATAACTTAACACTAAAAACATGTTTAATCCTATTATTCTGCAGTAAGTTGCATGTAAAACACGAAGTCTTAGCATAGTGCATAAAGTCAGGAGCTTCTGAAAACTATTTAAAATTCTTAATTTCTACTTATTTATATAATACTTCATATCATTGTCAGTGCATTGCATTATTAAAAAGCTACGTTTGATTTTTGCATATCATAAACATGATAACTACTAGGCTAAAATTGTTAACGCAAATAAAAGTAAATGTTTACTCAATTTGGCAATAATACTCTTGTGATTATGCAAAACTACTCAGTTTTGTAATAGCACTGTAGGGAATTTTTGGGATATAGTCTTTCAACTTCGATGTCGCAGTTACTTACCTATGTATTTTAGATTTTCTTCTAGTTATTATTTTGTAACCGCAAAACCATTCAAAATATTTCACTATCTACTACCAGTAACGATTCAAGTGGAAAAGGCAGAACCATAATATACTAACGTATGATTTATTTACTTTTAGAAGAAAAAAATTATGCATGATTTTTTTTAAATCGCATTGATTTTAATTTCACGTGTACCATTATGAAATATTAAATAGCTACCATGACCTATTTGATTTATTTTATTTTTTCACATCTTTGAATTCGGCTTCATTCCAAATAAACATTTATGGTTTTTAATTTTTTACAAGTATAACTATCTAGTCTTTAACAATTCTCTGATCACTTCAAGACTTTAAACACTTACGAGGGAACATCGGAACATGTTTTTCTCATATCGCCTTCATATTTTCATGAAATACTACTCCTACCTAGATAAGACTTTGTGTAAAGTGTCGGCTCTCCATGGGCAGTTGTTCGGAATATATTCGAAAAACATGGTTCTTCAATGTACAGTTAAGGCTACAGCTAGCGTACTTGGTGAGTCCGAAATGACGGTGAAAATCAATGAAATGCCACGAAATCCAACTTTTTATTCCTAAAATAGAAAAATTTCAGAAAATGAAGTAGAAATGATCCTTTCCAATAAAAACATCGATTTCGGGACATTTCATCAGTTTTCACCGTCATTTCGGACTCACCAAGTACGCT
>JAQFXM010008337.1:0-10797 GCA_034693345.1 Entomobrya multifasciata | reverse complement strand
TACATTATACGGTATATGAATTCTAAAATGGTTTAATGCGCGGCCAGCGAAAACTAGCTGTATAATCGTAATTTTTGTATGATCAGTAAAAACTACCTAAAGTAAATGACTTGACCCTTGAAATCAGTTTTTTACACAACTAATTTTATAGCATAATATTGTAATCAATTGGAGTAATTGAGCTTTTAAACTTCAAAATTAACTCCTGACATGTAGTACAAATTAAAATACTTTACTTGAAGTTTTTCATATTTAAAAAAATGTAATTTTTACATTTTACGGACAAAGTTTTCTGTGCACGACAGTGCACACACTTTTCATGCATCTTGAAAACAAAGTAACATCAAGCGTCAAGCGAACGTCTACATTTCTACATCCAATCCAACATCAGCCAAGCGCGCAAGCCAGCATCAGTTGGCTCTGGCTGGCTGTGTTTACCAACATGAACATGTGATTCTCATGATGACATTGTGTTGCATTCACAATCACAACACAACACTGCACTGACTTTTAATGCACTACTTTGCTAATTTTTAGTGTGGCTGAATAAAGTGATTGAAAATTAAAATAGTACTTGTGAAAATGATTCGGTCATCTTTATCTCAATCAATCAAAGTTCATAATTGTCAGTTTTTGACAGTCCTAGTTTAACCAAGTCAGCTTAACACCTTTTCCATTACAATGGGAAAATCCAAATCTACAGACGATAAAAGGTCGAAAAAGTCGAAGAGAAGACATTCTTCCAGATCAAGTTCCAGTTTGTCTCCATCATCCCACCATCGTTCGGATAAAAAGAAACATAAGAAAAGACATAGGAAAAGTAGAAGTTTAAGTCCTGAAAGTCATGAAAGAAGTGTTCGAGAAAGAGGACGTGACGAAAGTGGTGCCGGGTCAAGTTCTTCAAGATATCAAACTAGTGAACCTGAAAGAAATCGTTACTATCAGCAGTCACGACCAGATTCAGAACGCCGGGACAGCTTTAGTGGAAGAATTGATGCGAGTAATTTTGATATCATCCCAGTCAAACGCTACTTTGACCGCATGTTCTTTAGAGACACTGATATAATTAGGAAAGGAAGCGTTCAGTATGAAGATTTCTGGAAGTTTTATGAGAAAATTAGACGTATTCAGGCCAATAAAAAGAAGTCAAGCATAGATATTGACAAGACTCAAAATTCTGTGAGGAATGTGGAGATCCAGAACAAAAAGATACAGGTTTCAGGAGTATACGCCAAGATTCACACAGTGCCTTTTTCTTTAAAAGATACAAGCGTGGAGGACTACATTTGTAATCTTTATCCAGGTATTTACTTTTTTGTTTGATACTTTTAAGATTTGTAAGGAAAATATGTTGCATATAACGGTAAGAATGTTTGTCTTTCTGTAGATGATCAAGATTACGTGAGGAAGCATGTGCCACATGAAGTTATCAAGAATTTTCTTCAAATTATATTGTACTTCATCGACTTTTTACAGAAGGAAAGGTTTAATAAGCTGAGGAAATTACGGGTAACACAGGCAGCATTGCCAATTGCTCAATTCAGAGAAGAGATTGTGGAGACGTTGTCAAAATATAATGTTCTCATTATAGGTAATCATTGACATGTGTACATAATGAAAAAAAATCGATATTAATTGCAGTTAGTATGTGTATTAATGCTTATATGTTCTTTTTGTTTAGCTGGAGATACTGGATGTGGTAAAAGTACACAAGTGCCTCAATTTTTGATGAAGGCCGGCTACATTAATATTGGTAACTCAATCGTAATTAGCAAAAAAATCTGATTTAAACCCTTATGACGCGTTGCGAAATGTACTAAAAGCTGTAAATATTTTGTGTCTGTTTAATTTAGCCTGTACACAACCTAGACGAATAGCATGCGTGTCCTTAAGTAAGCGAGTAGCGTTCGAAACACTCAACGAATATGGAACTCAAGTTGGGTATCAAATTCGGTTTGAAAAAAAGAAAACCCAGCATACAAAAGTAGTTTTCCTAACAGAAGGTTTATTATTACGACAGGTAGGTAGGCTTATAATTATTACTCTTCTAGTCTATTTTTTAACATTTCAAAAACCTATAAAGTATGTAACTTTGTTTAATAAACATAATATTATGTTACTTGTTCATGTTCATTGTAGGTCTCAACAGATAGCATGCTTTCGAACTACAACGTCATTGTTTTGGATGAAGTACACGAACGCCACTTACATGGTGACTTTCTACTAGGCATTGTCAAATGCTTGGTCTACCAAAGAGAGGATGTTAAAGTTATTCTAATGTCAGCAACCATTAACACGGAACTTTTTCAAGAATACTTTCAAGGTTTAGCTCCTATCCTACAGGTAAATCTGTTCATTAATATTACCGTTTACCATTCAACATGACAAAATAATTGATTTGGGGCTGGATAAAGGATTTGTTTTTCATTTGAATTTCAAAAGGTTCCGGGAAGGTTATACCCTATTAAAGTTCATTATAGACCTGTCAGTGTGGAAGAGCTAACAACTCGTACTGGAAAGATAAATCCGGCACCATATGTACGAGTATTACAGCTTATAGATGACAAATTTCCTCGTTAGTAGAGCTATTTTATATTCTTGTTCATTTTTTAAACGTCAGTTTCATTATAACAAACTCTGTCATCTTTTTCTTTCAGAGGATGAACGTGGAGATGTTCTTATGTTTTTAAGTGGAGTTAATGAAATATCCGCTGTAGTTGAAGCCGCAAAAATGTATGCTGAAGTAACCAAAAGGTGGATAGTTTTACCATTACATAGCATGCTTTCCATCGATGATCAGGACAAGGTAAAATTTTTCTAAATCTTCTTACATAATTCTCGTAGATGAATTTCTTACTAAAATTTTGCTTTACTGATTCACATTTTAAATTGTACATATGTTGTGATTTTAGGCATTTGATTATGCTCCTGAAGGAACACGAAAGTGTATATGTGCCACCAACATTGCCGAGACGTCGATAACCATAGATGGTATTCGTTTTGTAGTAGATTCTGGAAAAGTAAAAGAGATGGCTTATGACACGATCAGCAAATTGCAACGATTGAAAGAGTTTCCGATTAGTAAAGCAAGCGCAGAGCAGCGGAAAGGTCGTGCAGGGCGAACTGGACCTGGAGTTTGTTACAGAATTTATTCAGAATCCGAGTATGATGAATTTCAGTCTTACTCAACTCCAGAAATTCAACGAGTTCCACTTGACTCTTTATTGTTACAAATGATTTCTATTGGCATCCCTGATTGCCGAAAGTTTCCATTTATCGAACCACCTGCACCAGAGAGCCTTGAAACTTCCATGGCACGACTTAAAGAACAGGTGCGTTTTACATACTTCTCATGTATGTATTTATTTCATAACAAGGTTTATAAATATTTGGGTAAATATTTATGTATTCATTTTCAGGGTGCTCTGAATGATGACGAATCACTTACTCCTATTGGAAAAACGTTATCAAACCTTCCAGTTGATGTATCCCTCGGCAAAATGCTGATAATGGGAACCCTTTTCGAACAAGTTGAAGCAGTTTTATCCTTAGCAGCTGCTTTAAGTGTCCAGTCACCATTTACAAGCTGGGCTCATCGTGATCCTGATTGTGTGGTAAAATTTCTAACAAATGCAACTCGATGGTTGGCAAATATATGGATAAATGTAAAATATGTATTGTCTAAATGTAGGCAGCAAGAAAATCACTTGACTCTGATCATGGGGATCCGTTGACACTTTTGAATTCATATACGGCTTGGCTAGAAGAGAAAGCGAATGACTCGTCCCGTACTAAAAAATGGTGCAAACGCAGAGGTTTTGAGGAACAAAGGTTTTATGAAATGACCAAACTGCGTCAGCAATTTAAAGCTCTGTTAAAGGTATGATGCTATACATATAGAAGCTTAGCTGTTCATTAAAACGTAACATTTTATATGGCTTTATAAGCGTCACGTGTTAATGTCTTACGCAGGATAGTGGCTTAATTAGAGATAAAGCTGGTCCTTCAGTGAGTAGTGCGGAAAGAGCAATGCGTCATGGGGAAGTAAAACAACTTAGAATCATGAAGAAAGATTTCCATATGGCAGCTCCGAGGAAAAAGAAGTTTTTAAAACTAGACGAGTATTATGGCCAAGGTGAAGATTTCTCGGAAAACGAAGCAGATGACGAAAATATTGATATTAAAGACGTAGAATTCAGATTACGAAATGATTCAAGACAAGTGAAGGTAACATTTTTATACAAAATTAAACTTACATTGCATCTGCAACAGTTTACGTAAGAATTTTGGCCACTTGCCACTTAATTGTACTACTCTATCAAAACGCTTTGATTTTATACAGGATTTGTTACATAAAAGTTCAGCCCATGGTTTTGAAGATGTGACCATGCTTAAGGTCATCCTTTGTAGTGGACTGTATCCTCAACTTGCAGTTACTGATGAGCATAACCAATACAAAGTGAGTCAGAAAACTTTTGTTCTTCCAAAATCAGACTTCTCAGTTACTAATTTAATTCATTTTACCCTTGCAGACCGATGTTGATCAATTGTTCCATACAAGGGGGAAGGGATTTACCGTTTTACATCCAATGAGCGTATTTGCAAATCAGCCGGATGTGTTAGCTATGAACGACAGCGACATCATCAACGTTGCTCATATGAACACAAGACTTACCATCAGTTCCAAGCATCAGTTACTTTGCTACTTGTAAGTTATCATTATCATCTTATTTTATGACACCTTCTACCGATTGTAACGTTAATGTACCGTTGCGTTTTCAGAACATTGCTTGAAACGAATAAGCCGTATCTTATGAATACGATGAGGATGCCGGCAGCACAGACCCTGCTTTTATTCGCCCACTCCATTGACACAGATCCATTAATGACGCGTATGGTTTTCGATTCCTGGCTAGAAGTTGTGTTCACAGATTCTGCATCCGCTAGGCTACTACTTGTCTGTGCAATGGAACTACGAGATTGGTGGTCCGAACTTTTAAGAAGCCGTTTGAAACAAAGTAATTCGATAAGCTGCATGAATGCATGTCATTTTTTGCCACTGTGTCATTGAACCAGATGTATGAATTAGTGCTGTGTGTGTGCTATTTTTAACTTTTTGATTGTTTACAGAGGACGATGATGATTATGAGCAGCCTGTTGAAAATTCAGCGGAAATGAAGAAGAGCAGAGAACTCAGCTTCCGAGTAGTCAAATTTTTGAAGGGTGAAGCATTCTATACCATTCGTCGACTTCTGGCTGCTGACCAAAAAGATTTATACAACCGATATTCCTCTTTCAACATTCCCATAGAATGTGATGAGCATGAACTACGTTTTGAATCTGACTGGGATGTTATGCATAATCCTATGAAGGGGGGTCTGTCGTTGACTTCTTATCTAACTTATGGCTGGTGAGTGTTTTATTTAATGGCAATGCAATTCGCATGTATTTAATCCGTAGAATATACAAAGAACGGCAACAACCAAAGAATGCGCGTCTATAAAATATTGTCTGCTATTTTTCTTTACAATAGCCTATATGGAGATGACCCGGACCCTGAAGAATGGGTTTGCCCGATTTGCGACGCAACTCTTATGGGAATGCCCACTGAATTACTTTGCCATCATGTGGAATGCAGGAAAAAGAAAGATTTAGGTATATGTATATTTTATGTAACATATTTATTTGTCTAGTATTTTACTTTATTCTAATGCAGTACATTCTAAAGCATTCATTAACATTTTATTTTTTAACAATAATAACAGAGGAACTAGATACAGCGGAGGACGACGTAATAGCTAAACCTTTCACAAAAACATATTTTTGCGAAGCATGTCAGAAGGACTTACAGCTAACACCAATAGAAATACTTAAACATAAGAAAAATCACGTGAAGACTGAATAAACAAAATACAAAATACGCAGTACGCTGCAGATTTTTATGATTCTTTTCTAAATCAAACCGCAGTTTGAGGTCCATATAATGATAATTTATCAGCATCCACAGCATCTTGACTTTCGACAACAGGATCACCGTATGACTTCAATGACAATCGACTAGAGCTCTTCTTTGCATGCAAACCCTCACCGTCAGCATCTCCTCCGCCCCCACCCATATCTATTCTACTTTTGGACAATGTCATCATGTCACGAACTTCTGATAAGTCTAAATCTCTCAAGGGTACCTCAGGTTCTAAGCCCATGTTCAAAACACCATACCAAAGTTGTGGAACCACGCGCTTGTCCAAAGGCAATCTAGCGTACGGATTTTCACTCATCATTGCTCGTAGAGCTTCTAGTGTATAGTCTTTCCATGGAACTTCCCCATAAATTAACTCCCACATAACACAGCATACTGAATAGACATCCGACGCTTTTGAAGGAGGACGCTTCGCTGTTATAATCTCTGGTGCTGCCCAATGACGGTATGTTGATAAGTGGCTGTCAGATCTGATCAATGGATGCGTAGAAACTTGCACTGCTTCCGTGTTTGCTCCTATTGGGGTCATGTACTCAAAGCATCCCAGTTTTGCACGATAATTATCCACAAGGAAAATGGAATGTGAATTTACGAATCCATGTAGATATCCACTTGCATGTATGAAATCCAATGCTTCACAAACCTATAAAAATTGTAAATGAAAGCATTTGTTTCATGTGCTCATTTTTGCAAGATACTATCTTTTTTACTATCTTAAGTACTTAACCTACATACATTATAATATTTACCTGAGTAATCAAATCAGTGACATAACGAGAGCTCAGTCGTTTCAACTGATTGTACAATACAAAAAACAGGGAGCCCAACGGCACTTTTTCAAACACCAGAGTAATGGAATCATAATTTTCAATATAGCATACAGCCAGCAGCATCAGAATGTTTGGATGATGTAATTTAACCAGCGAATTTAACTCCGCAATAAGGATATCTGGTATAGCATCTTCTACAGTACTTTTCCGCAATTCCCGAACAGTTACCGATGTTTTTCTTTCAATCCACACCATTGGAACAAACGTACAAAACTTCCCACATATCCATGAAGCTGATGCATTTTCATCCTCCAGTTTTAGATCTGCAATTCCATTAATCAATGGTAGTCCAACAACTGCTCCACATCTTTGGTCATTTCCAATTCCACCGAAATAGACTTTACCATATCCAATCGGTACAAGGCCATGCTTCAGTTTAATTTCAGAATGGTTAGCAGTTTTCATGGAAGAACCTTCATTTCCAAAACATGGCAAAGAGAGCAAACGCGTGGGTGGCTTATCAGTAGTACCGATTCTTCCTTCCCATTCGGATAGCATTTCCTTCCCGTCAGATTTGAAAGCGCATACTCTCGCCCCGTCCAAAATGTCTCTAATATTTCGTCTTTTGATCTCATCTGGCTGTTGAATTGCCCAATCAAACGTGGTTTTCTTTGAACTGTCTGTTAATCGAAGGTCTCCACCATACAATAGTAATAGCTTCAAAGACTTTGTGCATCCCACGTAGCAAGCTGCATGTACGGGAGTGCAACCGTCCGGATAACAACGAGCGTTTGGATTAGCTCCAAATTCTAATAAAACTTTAACAACTTTGGTTTTTCCAAGAAGAGCTGCACAAAATATTGGAGGCTGGCCATCATTATTGTAGACGTCAACTGATGTCCCACGCTTAATGTACTTGATAATTTTCTTGGGTTTATTCATAAGAACAGCCATGTGTAGTCGGACAGTATCGGACCTTGCTGTTGACGTTGGCCAACGAACAACTGCTGGAGGCTTCTCTAAGTTGTTCTCCATTTTTCAGATTGAAAATTGTCACGGGAGTGACAGCGATGAGTTTTACAACAGTTATCTTTAAGAATTCCGAAAAAATCGTATTGATGTCTTTTTCTTGTCAATTAGGTAGTTGGCTCTTTGGTAATCTGAGTTTTTGATGTTTCACCTTACCCCTTAAAACGAAACTCACTTTCCATTGGAAATGTCACAGTCACATGTCACACTTGCATAGTCGTCAGCAGTCGTCATGCATGGAGGTCCAACTTCCTCCTTTAGAAGCGGAGAACTATCACAATAGCTAATTTCGAATTTCGAATATCATATAATTCACCTTATCGATAGCATTTAGCTTGGGTTAAACTTATTGGTTTTATAACATCAATTTAGCAAGACATGCAACTTGATACTTATTTCATGTCTTCCTTCAAGTTGGACTTTACTTCTGACATGAGTTTTCTACCTCTGTCAATCGTAGCAAAAATCTGGTTACGGAAAAAATATGCAAAAGCGTTGATGATAAGCAATTTGGTTTAATTATCATTTGCCATGGTCGTAATTTTTGATTTTCGTTAGACATGACTATATCGCTTCCAGTTCCAGTCCTCATTTAAGTTAATCCCTTAAACTCATGGATTTAACGTACGCATCATCCAACCAGCCAAATGCCAAATGTTCTGAAACAACTAGCCTTGTGTCTTGTCTACACATGATAATGACGCTGTCTCCATACAACTCTTCGTGTATAAAACATAAAATATTTGAATCCAATTCAAATTTAATTAACTAGCTGGCTTGGCATGGCTTACGCTTTGACTTTGCAGGAAGGAGAACAGCAGAACAAAGTAGAATCCAAGCACTAATCTAAATTACATAAAACTAACTAATTCCTGTTTGGCTAAAATACAGAAATAACTTATATGAATTATCATGTTACAATTTTATCATCATCCGTTTCAATTATATATTTCATTCTTCCATTACATTACGAAAGAAGTCTTCGACGACTGATTTTATGAAACTAGTACTACTAGTATTTCTTTTAATATCCAGAGAACGGGTTGTTTTCCAACGAAAATATTAAAAACATATTGAATTATCATTATCAATCTTTGGGATAGTTTCTTGTGTGTATAAACTCCAACTCGTCAAATCACAATGTACATACATCATTTTCCCAAGCTGTTGGGTTAGTAAAGCATAAAGTTTTAAATTCAAATTAAAAGAAGGTAAAAATATTCATGAATAATAATCGGGAGGATGGATAGATAAGATCATAAATTAAAAAATATCAATCTTATGGAGTTGGTTTTGGTGTCTGGCACTTTAGCACATGATTGATTGGCAACAGCCTAGCCTTGTATTTGTATGTTTATCGTGTGATTTATATTCGTGTGCATGTGTGGTACTGTATAAAATGCAATGACCAAACTTCTAGAGAAAATTGGATGAATTCTTCTTGGAACTCTAGGCTCGGCTGGCGTCTCAAGCGTTTCATGGGTTTCAGTTTCATATAATGGGAAATTAAATGCCAAGTCAAGGATAGCCGTTGACACACAGCTGCAGTGACAGCCACACACTGCAGCAAATGGTAGGCATTCAAATTTAATACAATTTGAATATTTTCTGCAGATAAAAATGCGTTCATTCTTGATTCTTGACTTTCATGGAATAACCTTGTGCAAATGATTAAGCTTCGAAGAAACGAAGCCATTCAATTCCAAATACATACCTGGGAAAACTCACTACAAAATTACAATCAACATACTGTACAGCCACAGCCAGAAACTCCCAATTTGGTCTCAAGAATTATTCATCTGCCTACTATACTACTATGCATGCATGCATTTAAAATCAACATAAAACATAGCATTGTCCTAAAATATCACTAGACAAAAATATATTTGTCCTCATTTCATTTTTTAAATGTGATTCTTTGTATATCCTACAAAACTCCTACTTTAATTTTATGAAGTTACTCAAGTTCCACATTAAAATGAAACAAAGCTGCATAAAATGAATGATGATGAATTTATTGCGTAAGATAACTTCAAACACGACAAAATTTCATTTTTGCTTTTAGCAAGTAAATACTTAAAAAGCACAATCCTCCAAGAATGAATTCATTTTCTTAGCCATCAATCCAATCCAATCTAGTTAGCATTGATTTTGTTTTGTCCACAGTCCATAAAATCACGCGCTGTTTGTGTGCGTTGTGCATAATATTATGATACTTCGTTTTAGCATCGAACTATCGTCGTACGTAGATCGTAAGTTGTTCTGTTCTTTGTCTCTAGTCACCAAGTTGTTTTTTAATCTTCTCCTCACATCATATTTGTTTGTGATTTCTATTCCCATTCCCACTACCCAGTATTAGATCGTATGCGCAGTAGGCAAACCAAATCAAGGGAAATAGTAAAAAAAAGTACATAATATGCGTCATCATAAGTTTGCTACACTACTTTGGTGGTTTCATGTTGCATGCACACGTAAAGTTCTGAATAACAAAGATAACAAAGAAACAAATTGTTATGAAAGTCATGGTATAATAATCGTATATGTATTTTAGAATTTGTCTTGTGTTTTGTCCTGTGTCCAAGTCCAGCCATAACCATAAAATTAGGTTTAAGTATAGTGCAGTCATGCGATGCAATTTTACCTACTTGTCTATTGAAATTGAAAGCAATTAATTAGCAAAGCTATAGCTAACTAATAAGTTGTATATAGTGTTTGTTTTAATAAAATGTACACATGCACAATGTTATAATTTGTGTCTAGTTGTTGTTCTTTCAATGTAACAAATATGGGATGATGATAATGATAAAATTAGTCGATAAAAGCAGTGTATTATTGGGGTCAGGTCATGAAGGTAACATGAATTCCAAGTGCAAATGATGATAATGATAAAAACATTTCCTCGCAAAAATATGTTATGCGAGTTTCGTTCAGTTCAGAGGTCTATAAACGTTCAAGCAAATATTGAACGATACAATGACTTGTTGTGAAAAACAAGCTAGTTGCTAGTCTGAATTACGG
>JAQFXM010008336.1:0-10797 GCA_034693345.1 Entomobrya multifasciata | reverse complement strand
TTTTTGCTTTGAGCTCGTTCTTCTTTTAAAGCTTTGGCTGGACCTTTGTTCTTTTTGACATGTGAATACTTCTGTCAGCCTACTACACTTTCTCAACCTCAAAATTCACTAGCAATATTTTGAGGAGACATACACGCGTTCGTTTTCATTGGGTTTTAGCAGATAAAACAACTTCCAACTAACCATTGGCTTTTCCTAAACTTTCCTTATTAAGTAGTGTGGCAAATTTTAATATTAAAGCTCTTAATTACCGGAATCGTTTATTGTTCTTATGAAAATTCAATATGAAATTGCATACTTCTAAAAATCAAAAGCTTACAGAAGAATTCATAATTTAGCCTAAATTTGCATTTGATGTTTTTAGAGGGATCTTTATTATAAAAACAGTTTATTGATCTATCATTATCTTCCATCCGGAAAAATGGAAACATCAGTTTTACAAGTATTTAAAATATAACAAGGGTCAGTATACTTCCACTTGCAATTAGGATACCTTGACGGGGGATCTTCTGTTGGATGACCACTACCACAATTATACAAGTGATCTTGAACCTTTGAATATATCCAATCCCAATGTTTCGATACTGTAGTGTGATAACTAGGTTTGCCACACTCCCAAAAAACTCCTGAACTAACAATCCCATAATGATACCACCTCAATGCCGTCCAATTATACCCAACGATTGGGCCCCCACTGTCCCCAAAACAATCTCCCTTGGGCACCTGATAATCAGTGTTGGCTACACAAAATTGGGCTGAATTTAAATAGGGTACAATTTTGACACATTCTTCTGGAGGAAAAAGAGGTAGGTCCACAATTCTTAATTTCCCATCCTCATCTCCTTCAGTTGCCCGGACCCCGAATCCACTAATGGTAAACCAATCTGGTAGATCAAAATCGAGACGGGCCATTTCAATCGTAGACATTCCTTCGAATTTGTGTATATATTTTGTCATAAAAAGAATTGCAATGTCGTTGTGATGGTAGCGAGGATCGTAGTCTTTGTGAACTTCCACACGACTAACATTAAACTCTACTGATTGAGGACTTCTCACTTTGACATTTACTGTGGCTGCAAGAACTAGTAAATTGTTTGGAGCTACTACTTCTGGTTGCCCGTCCTTCGTACCAATCTGTAAAGGGGATATAGACACACTTAAATTTATTAAGGTGCGCTTTGTAATGATGAATCTCAATACATGATGTAATGATCGTGATTATAACGTACCCACAAACAATGTGCCGCTGTTAAAACAAAGCGTAAACCATTTAATTCAACTAAAGTTCCACCACAATCACTATAGTCATGAAAATTGAAAGTAAATACTTGATAGTTTGCTTCTCCATATTGTGCAAGTCTTCCTCCTACTATTCGGCTTTGACCAGGAAAAGGTGGAGGTCTTCGCACTATTTAAAAAAAAGCGTCCTATATAAAAGTGTGAAAATAAGGTATTAAAAAATTGCATACATTATTTTCTCACAACTGTGTATTGATCGTCCGTTTAATGTTTGGTGTTGTGAATTCAATTTGAAATCTGAATTTAGTGAAGGCTTGTAATTTTGGTAGTTATTTCGATTTCCTGAGACGAAGGATATATCCGCTACTATTAACCACAAATTAGTTAAACTGAGAAGATGCAGGTTAATCTGAAACATTTTATTTAATTCGAAGTTGATGAAGTAGAGTAGATCATAAATACTTCAACCCATTGGTTTTAATCATTGGTGAAAAAATCATTACAAGTTTAAAACCGAATATACTGAATCACTAAATTCAATTGATATTGAACAATAATGGGCATAGCGATTGAATTTTAAAACAAATGGTTGACCTACATGTATAGTAATTAATAAATCTTATAATTTTTGGCGTGTTTAAAAAATAATAGATTTACGTTTAAATAAGAAATTTGTTTTCAAACTGAAACAACAATTATATTTCAGACTGCCTATCCTTATTTGTCTTATACCTATGTCAACATTTGGTTTTATGATTTCAATAAATGCTAAGGTATACTTTAATTGATAAATTGATAGAGCGAAAAGCTTATAGTTTATCAATTCTTGTTTTTTTTTCTCGAAAAATAAGAAATAAGAACGAATCAGCCACAAAAAAATTCAGCTGTCCTAAAGTGTAAATCCCATTTCGCTTTCCTATTGATCTCTTTAAATATTTATCTTTTCAAGGGAAATTTAGAAGTCAAAATCTTGTGTACGATGCAGCAGTTTTATGTCAATTTTGTTCAATCCCGATGGATTTCAAAATAACATACTGCATAGATCATTTGGGTTGGTTGAATAGATCATATATGTATTAAATAACTACTAGTAATGATAATGATCAATCAATTTTCAAAAAATGATTGAAGAATATTCAGTCGATTAATTCGTAAATTAACTCCGTAAAATTATGGAAATCAAAAATACAAAATGATTTATATGTAAATATGAAAGAATTCATTTAAACTCTTCTACAATACTGAACTATATGAATGTCTTCTGAGAGAAAAAATTGAATGATCTTCGCATGTTTTTTGATTACCTAATTAGTTTACTATTTTACTTAGAAGACGAGTTTAATTGAATCTGCTTACAACGTAGGATATAAAGCACATCGATATTTCATGTCAATGTCGGATAAGTTCAACAAAATACAAGTCAAAATAGTAGGGGAAACTTTCTCATTTTCATCTACTAAACATATTGATATTTTCCACAACATATAAGTACTAAGTACATACGAAACTGGAAACTTTTCTATTGGTGTGACTTGACTTGATTGACAAATGGACAAATACAAGAACATATTGTATTTTGTAAAAACAAATTTTTGAGTGACAGAAAATTTGTAAAAATCCATCAGTGGACAATAGGAAACAAATTTTCGAATCCCAAGTGACGTGACAAAAATAAAGAAAAAAGCGAGGGTTCCTCCTGGAAAAACGAAATGGTCAATTTGATGTTTGTAAGAATCCCATGCTTCTGTTTCGTGTCTGTTTAAATCAGTCAAAGTGAAATCTTTGAAGGATTTTCTAGCACAAAAACCTTCTGAAATGAATAAGAAAATATAGTGTTCAAAGTAAAGTAGAAGGACAAAAGGGATAAAAAGACTTGAAACTTCTAAACACAAAATAACAAGAATTTTTACAAACTTTTGTTTTTGCCTTTTTTAGGATAGTAGAATAAGCTCTTGGGTAAGTTTTTTATATACTTCTGTAAAAGAAGAAGAAGGATTATCATGGATTTTCCTGTTTTTACTTTTTCAAGCTTCTTTGTCCAAAAAATCTTTAGTCGTTTTTTACGAAAGAGATTGCCGTGACTTTTGTTATTTTTCTAAAACTACCTTTTTCTCCGAATTCGGATTTTTCTTTGAAGTTTTAAGGGAAAGTGGAGTTTAGAAATAAATGTAGTGTTATTGTTACTTTTACGTTTCACATAATATTAGATTACTGTATACTGTATATACATATAAATTGTTTGCTTCTTTCCTTATTTTTGTAGCAAATGTAAAGATAAAAGAAAGTTTTGTTTTTTTTGTTTAGTTTTCCAGATTAGATTGGATTTTTTTCGGGGATTGGACTTTTTTTTATGTTGTAGTCCACTGCATAATAAATGATTTCGATGAGATGATATGATGTGGACCCATCAATGATGATCGGAGGAAAAAAATGAGTCTGTAGGGATTTGCGTGTCTGTGCTTTTGTGTTGTGTGACTTTCAATATGACGTGATCTGATCTGATGGTTATCGTGATCACGGTTGAATTTTTATACTAATACCTTCATGAAATGAAGTAGGTGGTCCTCGTTTTTTTTCAATTTTTCAATCAAGCTGTATAGTGGGTCTCTTGGGTTATTATGTTTATATGTTATGTAAAAGTCATATTTGTTTTACTACACTTCCACCAACTAACATACATTTTTATACATTTGCGTAAAAGTTTTAAATACAAGTGAAAAGATTGTTGTATTTACGAAGAATTTAAGAAGTTAGCAAGAATTTTAGAAATTCAACTTTATATTCTACAATTGTTAGTTTGTCCTCATCTTATCGCCACTCCTTACTCAAGACCTATGTGTTACAAAAATAACCATATGTAAACATATATACCAGACGGCAGTGTTATTACATAAATATATAATGTTAACAGTATCCAATCCGAAAGTCCGAATCTTAAGCCGATTTTAGAGAAAAACTTGAATTTAAAAATTAGTTTTTAATCTTAAATAAATTTATAACGATATATTATATGTATTTAAAATAATTCTACGAAAGAGATTCCACAACAAGCGAAATTAATTACTACTACCCAACAAAAAAAAATTCAAGACATACATTGAAATATTTTTCACAGCATTCCATATATCAGAATATTTCTGTACGTTTGTATGTACAATTCAATAGATTATACATCACTATAATTGCAAGCATGACATGACGACATGAGATTAAGCAAAACGTCACTTTTACTACGGCTCGGCTAGATTGAGTACGCCCTCCTCACCAGAAGAAAGTCGTAATAAAATTTAGGTACATAATATGTATGTAATTATTGTGGCATGGCATTGCCCAATACTTTTGCAGAGTATCATCAAATCAACAACATTGAATGTGGGTGGAAGGAAGTCACTCTGAAATTCAGTGATAACTCTCTCGAGAATTCATTCCCTCACAAAAAAAATCTACCTTGTTGAATGAATGAAATCGCATGGTTTTCTATATAGCCCTCTCACACGATCATCAGTTCATCCAAATAAAATTCCATTCCAACGATTCTGCAGTGTACTCTGTTGCTTCTCTTGTTAATGTTGATAATGAAATGAATCAAGTCCACAACACAACATCAAGCCGAACTGTATCTTCCTCTGATCTGTCGCTCTTCTTGTCTAAACGAAATGAAAACTCATAACATCCTATATGTACGCAATACATGCATAATATATAGGCAAAGGAGAAAAAAGCTAGCACAGCAGCACATCAACAAATTTTGATCCTTCGACTAGCCGGATTGTTGCCTGTTTTTAATGTTGCTTTTGGTTGGTTACTTGAATCAATGTGACTTTTCATCAGCAATAACCATCATCATCATCGATAATGGCTACTACTTTAATAAAATATGTATGTATACTGACCAGACTTGCAGACCACACAACAACTACACCAGAGATACACTTTGTAAGCATGATTTCATTTGATCCGATCCGATCAGAGAGATCCAAAAAAATACTTTGCTTTGGAGAAACGTAACCTCGGTTTAGTTGGAAATAAGCTTTTTTGGTGGTATACCTTTTATTTTGATATCGATTTTTATGTGTTGTTGTACCTTCTCATCTGAAGAAAATGATCTTTGAACATGAAAGCAAAAGAAGAAAGCAGGTTTGGTTGGTTTTGTTGTAATAAAGCTGTGTACAAGATTGAATTGGATTGAAGAAAAAAAACAATAAGAGTTGAGAGAAGCAGAACACTTGATACTTTTATCTCCTTTTCTCAGAACAAGCCAGAGATTACCTATCCATCTCGTTATGTTATCGTTCTAGTCATCATCATCATTACTAGCCATGTTCCAATTACAAAAGCGGGGAAATGATAAGATAAAGATACTAGTTCCAGGAATCTTTACAAAAAAAGGCAAGACAAGATCACGATGATTGTTATGGCTTGTTTGCGTGGTTTTCAGCTTTTTATCTAAAAATAATAATAAAACGAGAAAAAAAACAATTCAGACAGAAAAAATAAGTAAAGCTGAGCTCGTTCACAGCTTTCCTGGATACCTCAAATATTTACAAAATACCAAAAGTGACTTATTTTTTTAAACAAATGACATACGGTATGAACAACCCCATCCATTAACAATCAATCCACCCATCCATCTTATTATGATCATCCATCCCCTTCTTTTTTCTTCTTCCTTTTATCCAAATATTTTCCCTCTATTAACCATGTTTTATTTCCTTCCTGTTAAATTTCACCTACTTTATTTTATTGGACCACCCTCTCTATTTATATTTATATGACCACTTATTTGACTCAATTCTTTCAACCGATTATCTTTTATCTAAGCTTTTATATAACCGATAAAACCAATATTATGGCATTGGCATGGTGTATACTGACTGGTGTGATCTGATCATCGTTATCATCGTCATCCTCCTCACATCCGATCAGATCATCAACAGAAGATTCTCCCTTTCACTCTCTCTTTTCCCTGTCTAACTGTATATCTCACTCACTCACAACTACAACACAGCATGCAACAGAGATATACTCAACTCTCAACGGGGATTATGTAAGTAGCAAAATAGCAAGAAAAAAAGTCGACGGGTTTCAATTTTTTTCTACCGAAAAACCAGTTAGCCTAGCCTGTTTGCTTGCTGCTTTTTTCTCCCTTCGTCTTGTTGAGAGTATTGAATTACTCGAAGGAAGGCATCGAGAGAGAGAGAAAGGAAAACAGAACAAGATGAAACATGATGGCCATCATCGTTATCGTTTTGTGATCGGATCTTCTTTAAGAGGAAATTTCCTCTTTGGATGGATGTGGTTACTATTTGGATTGGTTATGTTATAGCTTTTATTGGCCTTTTTTCATTGAAAAATACACAGAGAAATGGGTACTTTTATCCCCATTTTGCGGATACATTAAATAAGGCAAAAAACAGAGTATATTTTTCTTCGATTTGATCTTCAAGAAAAAAATCTTATGGTGGATTACGTATATATTCATCCACATACTTATGGTATATATGCTTCACTGGTTCTGGTTGTCTGTTTTTTTAGGATTTATTAAACGGAAGAAGAAAAAAATCGTTTTTGGGTTAGGTTTAAGTGTCCATTTATTTTTTACGTTAGAATTGATTGCGATTTGTAGTATGGCGGCTGTGCCTGTATGGTAGCAGGTTACCTTTCTTCTGAAATGAAAGACAAGTAGGCAGGCAGGCAATCACTTAGATTTTTTCTGCTTTCTATTTTCTCTCTCTCTCTTGGTCGATCAGAGAGAAAATCAAATGACACGTACACAATCATGTGGTCATGTTCATAGTAAAAAAATATATAAATGTAGGCTATTTTCACTACTTGTCCTTTACGATGACTCTGACATGACATGGACAAATAACTGGTTTTACTGCTGGTGGACTGAACTGGACATGGACAGGTATAAAAAAACCAATCACAAAATCAAACAAAAAATATATAGAAATGGATTTAAGAGAGCTTATGACATGACAATGCCAAAAAAAATGATGATTACAAGCTACTACATTTCCCTTGCTTAGTTTCTCCCAAAAAAATATGTACTACTGCTTACTTTTAATCTTTTACAAACTCTCAAAGCAGTCCAGTCGTCGTCATCATCAAAGTCATCAGAATGGGTTATCCATCCATCATACATTGTTTGAGAACTGGGCGGATTTCGTTTTCATTACTTTTTTGCTTGGTAAAATTTATGAAATCTATGAATGACGACAATACAATCCCAATGCAATCACAAGAGAAACGACAATACTGTTATTACCTATGATATTATTCTTATTGCTGTGCAAACATTGGTTTTATTGTTGAATTGTGTACTTTATGTATTCAGTATGTTATGGATGTACAAAACGAATTGAAAAAATCATGTATGTATGCACAAAAGTAGTATAATATGAATATGTACAAGTGGATTTTTACAGAGAATCCTTTTACTAAGAGAAAGCACAGCAGCAGAGTTAGTTGGAAATGACAATTTTGTACTTTACACGGCTGTAGTGAAGTGTTCTAACGATAATGAGAAAATCCATTTATTTTTGTGTTTCTCACACTCACTCGTCGCAAACTCCAATCAGACCAGGGACTGACTGGAGACCTTTACAAAACCAAAACAGATACATGGATAGAGAAACAAAATACCAATAAAATAAAGCTTACAACAGATTATTACTATGTTTCAGCATATACATAACTGGTATCTTGTTTAATTTTACATAAGCATGTTTCAGAACAAAAATTAATTATTCTAAATTTTGAAACCGGGAGATGCATTTTGGTATACCAGTTTAGTTTTCCATTGTTATTAAATTTGCAAGAGTATTTTTATGACTGTTGCTTTGCTGGTGACGGTGGTACTGCTGTTGCTTCGAAAAAATAAACTGTAAAAACTGCACGCATTCAACCATTAAAGTAATGTATTTTTTTCGTTTGTAGAATATAATTTAATTTGTTTTAGTAAATAAATATGCTTTATACTGTTGATCTTTGGTGTGGTGCGTGCAATAATAATGGACTTTGGTTTTTTGGGGTAGGAACGTGTGTGTGGTATACGCTGTATAAGTGGTGTTAGTTCTATTGAACTGAGAGTTGATTCTCAGGCCAGACCACCAACAGCAGTCAAGTCAGCACACCGCCACTGCCACCAGTACAACCTACAAGCAATCGCGTCATAATGATTATATTATTCTGAAGTGTACACAAGAAGGGTTGAAAATTATTATATGACGACGGAAGTACAAAAAGAAGGAAGCTTCTAAGTTATTATACAATGTTGTTTGTTTGTTTTTATGTAGGTTTTGCTGATTGATGTATTGTTGTATGGTGTGTAAACTGAGAGATAATCGTAATCATATCACTCATAACATGATACGAGAAAACACTTGTATATTGGATTAGATTGATGGATAGAGAGAAAGACAAAGAGTTCAAGAGAAGCAATTGAAAAAATCATGGAATCAGCTAATATCATAATGATATTAACATAAAGTTATTCATTATCTTATCATGAATTTATGCGAATCACTCTACTCATGTCTGGATCATAGAACGTCTTAATTTTCCACCTTGGCCACAATTGGAATATACCTGTATTCCGCTATATTGCAGAAGACAATGAGGTCTCATACAAAAAAAAACACTAAAATACTCTAATCGTTTGCAATTAATACTTAAATCGATAGATTCTACAAAAAAGATTTAATATAATTTTTTTGCTTTTACCTCTGAATTAAAATATGGCAAGAGTTTTGTCCTAGTTTTTAGTACAAAATCATTTGCCAGTTACAATTTACTCGGTTCAATGTCATACATCGATACCAAAAGTCTTATTACTTGTAGTATATAGAATATTGATGTGGCAAGATGATTCGTTGTTCTCAGTTCAGATATAATGACAGATACGGATAAGACAGGCGTTTTACTAGTGTACTGTATGCACAATTTAAAAACTCATCTGCAAATAAAGTAAAACTGAATCCAGACCGACCAAAAATTTTCTCTTATAATAACTCCTTAAAATCCTTCAGTTACTTCCCTACAACTTGGTAATAACCATGGTGATTATACGCCGAGAGTTATTCTCAGTATTTTGCTTGTCGTGATATCCGTATTTATCCGTGAAGTCATGCACACATCTCTTGTAATAAAAAGCAAAAAAAGGAATATAATCATCAGCCTCCCATTTCCATGTTCCATAGCATGGCATATGGCAGCATGACTCTTCTTCACTGATAAACACACAATTATTGCATTACATGACATTATACTATACTCAAACTCACTCTCATATTATAGCTCTGTATAAAGCACAAGAAGACAAAGGGTCATTATCATTCTCGCTGTTTTGCTCAACTCTCATTTTCTCATTCTCTCTCTTTCCACCACCACCACTCCCGTCACCAGAATAGAATTTTATGACCTTTTTTCCAGAGAGTGTCGTGCTTTCTCTCTCTCTACTTAGTTTCTCTCTGGATAAAAATTGATTTTGATTAAAGGTCATCAATCGTCACACAACAAGCAAAAGAGACAGAGAAAATGGTCAAATAAAATTGTGCTCTCTCTCTCTGAGCTTTCCTACTGTTTTGTACAGAAAAAAGCTGGGATGATGGTGGGTGATGTGATGATGTTGATGAAGGCAATTATTTTAATCAGATTCTTTAGCAGACTGTCTGCGTGATTCCAGAGTTTAATGATGGTAAAATTTTTCCAGCGGACGGGTCGGAGGAGGACCCCATAGTAATAATGCAAGTAGGCATGATAGTGAAAAACATGTAGAATGAAAATAGTTTCATCCTCATCCTTTCTCTCGTTCATGGTTATTTGGCTGGGTGGAGGATGTGATGCTGCATATTTGTGAGCACTAAAAACTCTGGAAAGAAGAGAAAGGGATTTTGAGTATTAAAATGGGATGTGTAATGTGGATTTGTACATATATTTTTTTCTGGGTGAATAGGAGATGACTACTGGAAAATTCTTCGGCATAATTGCATGCCTTGACTAGCCCATAAATAACCCGAAAAACTACACATAACAACAACCCATGCAACTGACTTGAGTACTCTGAAAGAAACTCTGACTGGTGGCATTATTAAAGAAAATCTTAAACACGTTCTGCCGAGGTTTTTTTTTCTCTAAATGTCAAATTAAGTTGGGCGAGTGGTATGTTTAATAGTAAAGGCATGTTAGTATGAATATATGTATGTATGTATATCCATTTATTACGTAACTGCTAAACTTGTGTTTACGATTATTATTATGGCTTTTTATACTTTTACTTGGCTTTTTAGAAAGTAAACAGGTTTAATAGAGGGACGAAGGAGTAGAGAAAATAGTGGAAAAGCAGAATATAAGAAGCAGTGCAGTAGTGAGTGGTAGTGTGGCTTTTGCCACTTTGGAATTCTTGGAAATAAGTGTTTTGGATTTCTTCATGGTGGAATGGAGGAGAAATCTTGGTAAGATTTTGGTGATGGCAAGCAGCTTGGCTTTTGGGAAAGGAGATTGGAGTAAAAAGTGGAAATTTTGGTTTTCAAGGAATGAGTTTTAATGTGAAAG
>JAQFXM010008335.1:0-10799 GCA_034693345.1 Entomobrya multifasciata | reverse complement strand
TTGGGTTCAGTATTTTGCTTGTGTGCATGTGTGGGGCGACGAGTTACTTTACAAATTGCTATTGCACATACTTAAGTGGCACACAAAGAAAATATAAATGAGAATTTAGTCAAAAGAAAATCAGAAAAGGAATAAAGTTTTGAATTGTTATTTTATTGAGCGTGTTTTCTAATACTTGAAATATTTGTATATTTTCAGTTCGATATAATAGCTCCTTGAATGACGGACATTTGCATTTCCGTGTTATAATGGCTTTTGCTATTGAAGATGACGATGTGGTGTGGTAAGAGTACAAGACTGAAGTTTGTGATGGACATGTTGTCAAATGAGTATGATATTTTGTTCGTGTACTGTAAGTAGTTTAGGTACAAAGAAATGAATAACAATGCGAATTTTAGTAAACAAGTGGATATTTCGTAAACACTCTAGTCAGCTCTTCGAGGTACAGCTTGTAGCTTATCATTTTAACTGTTTGTAAAAACAGAGACCACTCCATTTAAGTCCGTCACTTTATGAAGAAACGTAGCATGTTATAATCATAAGGGTCATTTTACAAGGGTACGCCATGGGGTTTTGAAGGACATACAAAAATTTGGGAACAAGGTAAAAAGTTTACGGAAATCTCTCAATTTCGAACAATATTCCTCAGGTAAAATTTACCATGTTTAGCAACCAATATCAGAAAAATACTTACTATATTCTAATTCTGAAGGAATCAATTAAACTTAAAATGAACATTAACTGTACCATAATATATTTAGGTATGCATTGGCGTTAACATACATATTCCTTACATGGCAGGCATCGTTGTAATGTTTGGGCTACAAAAATTACGACAAGTATTTTTCATGAGAATAACTCAGAGAAGTACCAGATTTAATACTTTTCTAATGCCTTTTACTGCCACTCTGCCATGTTCCCACCTGTGCTGTACCATTATTAAGCCTTTGACCCACTTTCTTCAGGTAGGATTTACGACAGCTTTCCTATTGTAACTTAACGTCAATAATGCATAGCACAATGGAGAAATAAGTACGATATTATTGTTCTAGGTAATAAAACAGGTGAAAAGAAATTAGCGTCGTGTGTAAAAAAGCAAACTGGGCTTGAATGTAGCTTACAAAACACAGGTAACCTGTAGGTAGGTGCATACATAAAGCACATTTATGATTCGGGAAAGTCAGACTTCGACCTATGCATTTATGCGCTGATTTTCACATAAAAATAAATATTATGAGCAAACTGTTTTCATGTTTTTGAAGTGTAGAGTTTTAAGAAAATTAATGGCAAAATAATGCATAGCGAAGGTATTATGGCCAAGTACTTTTTTGGTGTTTGCGTGCCTGAATTGAGTAGAAGGTCATTTTATAAAAAAAACATGTGTATAACCACTGGCCGTAGTAGTAGTGTCACTTGGAGAAGTGTCAAGAAATAGGCATATGCATATAAACAACAGCAAAATGAACTTCAATGTTGATTAGTAATATTAGTACCAAGGTAAAAACAATTCCATAAGTTTATAATTTACGAGCACAAATAGCGAAATTGGTACCATTATTACTTCCCTTTAAAAGGCGACTACAAATACAACGCAAAAAATAAAATAAACATGTTTTTATGTCTGCTAACTTGCAAAAAAATAAGCTAGGTGAGTTATTGAAGGCGAGAGACAAATTAAAAAAGACAATTTTTACCTTTGGTCAGTTGGTGAATACCCAGTTTAACCTTGGAAAAATTTCCTGAGCCAATTTCTCCGCAAAATTTGTACAATCCGAGGATTTTCCCTTGACTCTTTTCACTCCTGTACTTGGGGTCAGTCTCTGTAAATCTTAGGAACTGCTCGTACGGGCTGACGTAGCCAACAAAGGAGCGTTGAGGTCGATTTTTAATGATAGGTATTGGAGATAGCGATTCCCCTCCTACTCCCCTAGTTTGGGAAGCCATCAAGGATGAAGGTACACGGTTTTCTTTACCATTAGCACCACTACTGCTACTTTCACCAGCGCTTTTACTCATACCCCGACTCAAATGAGGTTTGGGTGTATTGACATTGGTTTTGTTACTCCGGCTGCTGGAGTAGCCTGAGGAGGCATTTGATGAGGAGGCGGAAGTTGTTGATATCTTCTCCGTCCCCTCAATCTCTGTGGCACATGCATCAGTCTCCATAATGTTGCGATCTTCATTAGAAGATTCACTACCGACACCACTCTTACTTTCTCCTCCACCCTCTTCCCCTACCACTGCACTACATACCTCCTGGGTCTTGTTGTTGTTATCCTTGTTCTCCGTCGGCTGCTGGTTATCTGCCGTTGATAAGCCTAGATGACGCTTGCTTTTGATGCTGCTTTCCTCTGAGCTTCCACCCCCGCCTGAGGAAGTTCTCGTGTTTGGACTTCGTTTCCTGCTTACCGCTGACGATATTGTGGTGTTATTATTTGTTTTGCTACTTTCATTCTGTTCTCTGCTGTTTCTATTATTCCTTTGATCTTCTTCCCAATTTTTCTCAGTATTCTCCTTATCCTTACCGGTAGGAGGTTTCGTCTCTGTAAAAAGATGAAAGTGAGAATATAGTTCACAGTAAAAAACCAATAAGCTTGTCTTACACCTTAAAACAATCATGCATGCGTGTCACGTTCATTATTGTGAGTTTGATGGATTGGCATTGCAATTTTATGTAAAAATTCAATGAGAAAGTAGAACATACAAACATGATTTTCATTTTTGATCAAAACAATTTATATGACATAAATTATACATGTGTTGCTTGTTAGACCAAAACCACTTTCTTTTCAAGATCTATGATAGTATGTCATAATAATTTTGCCATTACATTGTAGCAGAACACAGTACACCTGTTATTGAATTCTATAGAACATAAAAAACTAACTTAGTTGGCAATACACCATTAAATTGTACAAGCATGATAAACACTCTACCAACAATAAAAAAACTCATAACTTATTCATTACTGCGGAACATACTTTTTTACATTAGACCAAATTGTCTGACGAACAACCTACGTGTCTACTTTCTGCTGCGTAAAAACATGTCAGATACAGACTAGCAATGATAAATAAAGTTCAACACTAACAAACTTACAAATAACGTACAACAAAAATAAGGATACCGACACATTGCTACATACTTCTTCCATAATTAAATTGCCGTAGAATTCCAAGAAATAAATGAAAGTTGCATGCTATACACTCTAGGAAGGAGTCTAACAATTATATAATTTTGACCTTATACGTTTACTCAAGTGAACGAACGTATCGGTCAGTTAGTCTGCACATCTGTATTAGAATCATGCTCAAGAATTTGGAAGTATTTTAACAAACACGTTTTCAATTTTAATGGGGGGAAATCTTTTGTTAACCTAACGCGAAATGGGCGTCACAGCATAAGTCAGAATTTTGCGTCTTTGTGACATAATTGACTATGAATTTATATCAACTAATTATAATCCTTATAAATAAATACATAAAATTATGAAAACTTGAAAATTCGGAAAATTATTTTGGCTTCCTGTACGCTTGATATACATTTCATTTCATAATATTGTATAAGATGAACCATTACGCCCTTGAATTTCAAGTAAACGTTGTAAACAAAAACACGTATGGAGTAGTAACAACTTCCGCTACCCGAATGTAGGCAGTTAATGCAGTGCTGAATCTAAGTTCATGAGTTTCGCAATTGCTTTTGCAACACTAACTTTTTACAAGTAAACTAAATAGAATATATATGTACTTACCAAAATGCATAGTCAAGCCGTCAAATCAATCTAATATTTTTATAGGAAAAATACAGATGGAAAACTGAAGATATAAAATACGTAGTTATCTTGAGATGTTTGTGTTAGTTGCTACTACAATGACAGTATATGTTTGGGTAATTTAATAATGGTCTGTTCTCCGATGAACAATAATGGAAACATACAAGGAAAAAAGCACACTGTTTTAAATGACAACTTTCCGTGTTCAATTACAATTGATACAAAACTAAAAATAACCTTCCTATTATTATTGCAGTATCCACTGACATTAGGTTGTTTCCCTAAATATTGACACTATTAAATGAAATGATAGAGAAGACCAATTCAATAATTGAATATGTGTCCATTGTCCTTATACAACAAACCAATTAAGTGAAATTTTGCTCGGAGAAAGCAATGTTTTTCACAGAGACGACTAGTCGATTAATTTTTTGAACATATGTCTGCACTACAAGTTCAATTAATTATAACTCTGCAAAATTGATTGTAAGTGTTCTTTTTTGTGTGTCTAATTTGTAGAAACACGATTATGATTCCAAATTACAGACAGACAAATAGATTTTTGAAAAAATAATGTTTCTTGTCACTCTTCAATCAAGAATGTTTACGAAGAAAAGAAGGAGCAAGGTGAAAGGCTATAAAAATTACAAACTAGCATGTTCGATGTTCACTGTCAAACTGACAAATTAGTCGATCATCTACCCTACACACAGAGGTGTTTTACTAGGTTGTTCACGAGCTATTATATATTGATTATGTTAAAAGCACGTTGAAAATTAGATCTTGATCGGAAAAATACCTACACACCTCAACTTTCTTTTATGCAATGAGACTCCATAACGCAGGATATTACATACTTCAAAAAACTACTTATGAATTTTTCACGTGCCTAAGGCGTATGTCTCTTGGTCTTACAAAATTGTCTACTCAACACGTTTACGCAAGTTTATGAACTTAATTAATTAATTTTAATGAGAAGTATGCTTTATACAACTAAAACTTACCTGGTTCTTCTGATGACTGCTTTGGGGTTGATTGCGACTTGTTACGGAAGCTCGCGAGTCGTCTTATTCCTTTGAAGGTACTTATTGGCATGATTTACTACAAGAACTACTACTAATAAAGTGGTAGTGCCTGGGCTTTTCATTTAAAATGTTTACACTAGTCAATTTGATCAACTTCAAAAAAAATTTGACGAGCGGTCCTTGCGCTCAAGATGTCAAATTTCAAACTTTTAAATCGCTTTATATTAGATTTACGAATCGAAATCGCATTTACTACTTTGACCTTAACACGTGCTTTACCGAATGACGTAAAAAATCAGTAAAAATAATTTAAACCCACGTCATTAGTTGATTCACATACACACATCACGTCAAAAAAAATCCAGGAAATTGCAATTCTAACGTATTATTATCATAGCAAACCGTGATGCAATTTGCAATAACTTTCTCTTCAGTTCACCGTGTCGCAATACCAGGTACTTCCCGAAACTCACACGCTACAGGAACTTACTTAAAATGTCACAGTATCGATACTTCCAATATTACATATGCACATCAGTTTGAAACTATAATGTTATCTGAATAAACTGATATATTTAGTTTACGAAACATGTAAGAATGTTTTTTTATTTATACACCCACTCAAACTCCTTGAGAAAAAAATATCCGTCTTGTGAACCAGCACAAAGACAGAATAGTCATTTCCTTACACTTCAATTGGTTCAATTGGTCGACTAGGACTTTGGTTGTGCAATCATTAATATTCACAACGTTTCCTTTACCTGTCCAGCCTTCTTTGATATTTATAAGGTACGTACATGAGTTGGTACACGAGAACAGGGATATGTATGTGTAGATAATTTAATAGATTGATTTAATTTAGTTTCTTGATATGTATGATATATTGATACTGGTTTAATTACAATTCAATCAAGGTAGATTTCTATTAATTTTCTGCGTTCTCACTATGCAAGTATGTATACTGATCAAGACTATTAGAGAGTAAAGGTACATGTTATACATAAAATACACATAGACGTTTTGCGATTAAAATGTAATTAATCCTTATTCCGTTTTGAATCTGATTCCTGCAGATTCTTTCGCTGATTTTTGTTACGTTAACAGATAATTATGATGAAAATAACGTTGTTTTACAATAAAAAGCTCGGTAGTATTTTTATATAAATAATTTTATTCCCTCACGTTTCACAATGTTCTATTATTAAAGAAAACAGTGAAAAGAACTTTGGGTAGAATAAAAAATGGATAAAAGTACTTAATAAATTTATTGGTGAAATGGGCTGTTATTATTCTGCACTACGATGATGATATTTTTTTGTGAAGTCAAGTAAAAATATGGCAAATGCGGCAAAAATTATTTGTGGTGTTTCCTATGTAAGTGGACAAGGTGAACTGTGTCGATGGGAGAGAATGCACCGGCACTTTCTTCTTATTTCTTAAACCTGAGCCAGCAGGAGTTGTTGTCCAACTGCTGCAATATTCCAGGTCGAAGTGAAAAGTAAGCAGAGAGGAGGACTCGCAAGCGAGCGACTTTTGCCACTTTACTTTGAACAACAAAATATGCAATATCTTGGATTGGTTTTTGTGTGATGCTATGGCATGGCGATGGCGGATGACGAAAAAATGGCGATGATGATGATCATGATGAATATGAGCACTTCTTCTGAATTGAGTAGAAGAGGAAACGGAATAAAAGAAAGTTGGAGAAAATAGCCAAGCCATAAGCAAGCAAGCCTTTCTATACCATTTTTGTAGTTTGGCAGGTGACGAATAAAAATGGGGAAATGGCTTTGTACACAAAACAACATGCAAAAAAAACGTTATGCATAAGGTGTTCAAGTTTAGATTGCTAACGATGAAAATGGTGGTTTGGTCTGGTGATGTAGATTTGGATGGATATGCATGCAAAAATTGCTCGTTTCTTTTCTTACCTGCTTTCTTTCGATTTAGTATATTTATAGTTCCTATTTATATTCCATATTACTTGAGAAAGGAACTGGTAATACAACAGCCACTACAATAGCACTTTACGTCCAAGTCCAAGTGCTAAAAACATGAATTTGTGTACGTGCTTGTAAAACAGTATGTTGATGTTTAAAAGAAAGTTGAGCGTTGAGCATTACAGCAAGTGTATTTGTACTTTTTACGTCACACGTGTAAAGCAAAAGTAAAATGAACAGCTAAGGAATATATTATATGCTCACTATTAGACTTTTGATACAGAACTTCTTGTAGTTGTTGTAACACAGACAGAGACGATTAGAGAACGTTACAGGCCCCTTGCTAACATGCCGGTTTGCTAACATGGACGTTTTGCTAACATGCCGGTTTGCCAACATCCATTTTGCTAACATTTCGAGTTGCCAACATTCCAATTTGCTAACATTCCGATTTGCTAACTTCCGTTTTGCTAACAATGCAGTTTGCCAACAGTTCAACTTGCAAACAGTGGAAGTTACGAAAACAGACTGGGTGTATACAATCAACTTGGACTGTACTCAACTGAGACTATAGTCGCCTGACTTATGATTCTCTTTCATTGTACTCGTTTCTTGGCGTAGTTCTCCAAGAGCCTTTTCTGCAAAGCGTGCTTGTCCTCAACTTAATATAACATTGACCCAAAAACTGTCAAAGAAGTACTAAACCTTACCCACAATATTGCAACCTAACACTCCCATCGGAATATAACCAAGCCAAACCTTACTTAACGAATTACAACCCAACAGTGTCATCGAAACAATTTAACCACGCGAACCTAAGCTAACCTAACTAATTTTAACCCAACACTTTCAACGAAATATAATTGAATCAATCTAACCTAACCTAACCGAACCTAACCTAACTATTTGCAACCCAACACTGATATCGAAGCATAAACAATCTAAAAAAATGTATATTAAAAATGTATGCAATGTTAGCATTTTGAATTGTTGGCAAATTGAAATGTTAGCAAAATTGAAGTTAGCAAATCGTAATTTTAGCAAATTGGAATGTTGGCAAATCGTAAAGTTAGCGAAATGGATGTTGGCAAACTTCTATGTTAGCAAAACGTCAATGTTAGCAAACCGGCATGTTAGCAAGGGGCCTGTAACGGTTATTTAGGATGAATGAATATTATTGAATACTTTACTTGCGCATCATTTATGCGTGACATATTTTCCAATAACGAGAAAATCCATCACTCTTGTTATGTCATTTAAAAAAAGTAATATATAAATCTATTGATGTGCAAATCAGTGATCGATATTTAATAAGGAAACTGATTTTTGTCATTTCACACTCAATTTTCCTTCGTGTTGTAATGAAAAGCTGGCCTTGAAGATTCTCTTTGTATAGTTGTGGGAGTTGAAAGCTAGAAGTGTACAAAGTTGATTTTTTTCCGGCAGCATGCAATTTACACATTTAAAAGAACTTCTTTATGTCTCACATGGCAAAATTTCTTTGCATCAAATTATATTCCGTATAAAATTGAAGTATAAATTTATACAGATATGTTATCATCATCCATGAAAAACGTTTAAGTGTGTAAAAATTGGATCAAATTTCTTTATTTGTGTCATTCCATTAAAGTTGTTGGATGACTACTTGCTATCATAAATGTCAAGATCATTTAAAATGTGTTTCAAAAGCTTGAAGTGCAGAGTGGAATAAATGTACGGGATTTTATTTTCGCTTAAAATATTTCTAGTGATCTTTACTAAAAGACTGAGTCAGCCTTCGACATATTTTTCGTTTTGAGTTCGTCAAAAACATACAAGTGGTCATGTGTAAATCTCTGCAATACATTCCTACAAAATTCCTAAAAATATGTATGAATATTTGAAGACGAGATCAAATGTGAAACTGAGGAACGTGATAGTTTTTTAAGCTAAATTGAGAAAAACAACTGGTTTACCTTAAAGCACATAAATAAAATACTTTAGCTTAAGCGAGTTTTGTTTGTTTATCATAATTTGGAATTTAATAGTTGTGTCAACATCATTGATCGGCCACGTGCCTTTGCAATAATTCAGGTAACAAAACTGAGCTCTTCAAGACCAAATTTTTGAGAACCAAAAATTGAAATGTACATTTCAATTTTTTAAATTTGTTTAGCCAAAACATTTTTAGAACTTGAAAACGACTAAAAATCCACTACAAATTGTTGATTTTCTGATAGAAATAGATTTCGCACTAAAAAAAATTAGTCATCAATATAATTTGTACAATTTTTTTGTTTTTTATAAGGAATGATTACTATGAGTAGGGCATAAATTCAAAAGAAACGTACAAACAAATCCTTTATTCTTCAGGTTAAAGTATATTTTCCTGCATTAATCCAAGCATAATTGAGAAAGAAAGCACCAGCGTGTTAAAATCCAAGAACCACTTCCCGACTCTCTCATTTTTAGTGTTCTGCTTGGCTTAATCTATTTGTCTTAATAGTGGTTCATAAGTTTTAATCTTGAAGTTGCTTCATCTCCTTACGCTACTATGCATCACTTCACTCAAAAGAAGACGAGTTCAACAAAAAAATTATAGCTTGTTTGTCAATATTAGATTAAAGCCATACCAAGATGAAAATAAATGCCTTATTTGAACGTGTAAACCAAGCTTCAAAAATTCAAACAAACGACTATTTATCATTCATCATCAAACATGTATATTTTATTTGTGGTAGAAATACAACACCATACTTATCAATTTAAGGTAATAGAGTTATGAGCAAGTGTACAATTTCCAACTTTGCCTAGTATTTGACTAATATTTATTTTCGACGAGTTCATAATCTCGTTTTTATCTCTGAGATTCCCTTTGAAGTAAACTTTCGTTCCTTTAGACGGTCACTTCAGTTCCAAGCCTAATATGGAAAAGAAAACGAGCATCTCACCCCTATGCAAAATCTGTAAAAAGCAATCTTGATAATCTAAAGTCAAGGAGTTAAATACTGAAAACAGAATTTCCTTACTACCATAAAACACAACTATCCCAACAACCTATATTTTTGAAGCCATTTAATATGATATTTTACGAATAAATGCAGTTTTGCACAAGCTCCTAGTATATTTATTAATTATCATTTCAGAATTCAAAAATTGGGGACTTGCTATACTCAGGTCGTGCAACTTGTTTCACATATACATCAAAGTACGTATACACATATACATGTGTGATTTCCACCCTATTTCCTTTTGTTATGATTTCCAATTTACTATATTTGTATCAACTCAGCCATCCATTGAAGCATTCTGTATTTGAATAAAGATGAAATATGACAAATTCCGGACCAAAAAACCCAACTCAAAGTGCAAAGAAAACGCTATGCCTAATAGTATAACAAGTGTCCTTGTTTGCTTAGCTGCATAGTTGTACAAATATTTGAATTTTTGGTTATACCTTTCTAAAAATGTATTCTACAAAATTTAATTTTTACTGGAACCACTTTTCGCAAAATTTCATAATAATATGCACAAATATACATCAAAAGGTACGAAAGTTTCAATTCAATTTGCAACTTTTCATGCGTCACGCCGTTGAATTGAAAGACTGAAAAATATAATTTTACGTCAACTTGGAATGCACGAAAATGCCAAAATATTCATAGTAAATTGTGAACTTTTTCGTAGCAAAGTAGCACGCTGTAAATATTTGCACGTTCTGTTTCCAACACAATGCATATAATATCACAATGAACCAGCCTGAAATTTTCGGAGCTGACGGAAAACCAAGTCAGCCTTCAGTCTTTATACGGTGGTGCAACGTACTGTAGCATGGAAAATTACGTTACCTTGTCATCCGGGTTACTTTATTAACTTGCGACTTTGAGCAAGTTATACAGGACATCCTGTCCGTCTGTCTGTCTGTCCGTCTGTCTGTCTGTCTGTTCGCACGATAACTCAAGAACAAATCAACATTTTCAAAATCTGATTTCACCAATCAATACATATAGGTCCCTGCTTGGATGAGTTCGTTGGTCAGCCAAATCGGATGACCCAGGTCAAAGTTAGGTCAAAGGTCAA
>JAQFXM010008334.1:0-10800 GCA_034693345.1 Entomobrya multifasciata | reverse complement strand
AATCTGAGTGCAAGATTGGCGTTAAAATTAAACCCGACACTTTCAAGGGACCCAAACCAATGTACATGGTGCACATATGTCCATTCATTTCAGAAGACTGTACCGTTCACCTTACTGGAGGAAACCAAATGGAGGAAAATAAACTAATAGTTATAAATAATGGCCCAATAAATGATCGGTGGTTAAAAGAGCAACTAATAGCTTACAGAAGAGAAGTCATTGAAACACTGAAAAGTGACACTGTTGAGGTTCTCAAGAAAAGGATTTGCAATGTATTTGGTGTGCCATCAGAATGTCACAGTATTTATCTCAACGGTAAACTCCTTCCCGATTCAGAATTCCTAGATAACAAGGTTATACAAGACGGCACCTTGTTGAATATCTCTGCGAGAAAAAAAATATCCAAAGTGTGAATATCAGCCAGTCGAGGTAGGGTTCAAGAAAAGACTGAGGTCTTCCGGTGCTGAGCCTGAGATGACACCAAGTGACCGAGAATTTTTGCAGTGGGAGCGAATGAAAATAAAGAGTGATTCGAAGAAACTTTATGAACCTGAGAAGCGATGTCGTGGCTTGTCGCTTTTTTCTAATGACGACAATGACGAGATATCTTGTAAAAGAAGTCGGGAAAATGGTCCTTTGAAAAAAAGCACATCCAAAGCCGCAACGTTCAGTACACAAAATGTGGAAAGAAAGCCAGTGAAAAAGGAGGGCGAGACGCCAACTCATGAATGGAATCTGTACTCTTTTGGAATGACCTTGTACGGAAACTGTCCTAATGCACGGTGCCCCTCAAGAATAACAAAGAATAAGAATAGACATGGTGTCGCCTTTATTGCTGGGTATGGAAACATTCTTTTGACACCGGATCATTTTAAGTTCCCTTGTCCAGCTTGTAATATAACCGGAAGTGGAGATGGAACGCATTTTCCTGTGAAGGAATTTGTACTTTGTGGAGGGAGGGCCTTATTTAGATTTAAGAAAACTGGTGTGGGTCAACCTGTGAAGACGGTGGTCATCGAAAGTGAAAATGATCTGAGGGAGTACATGACATTTGATGACAAAGCTGTTGGAGGAAAGGAAGAAGGAGGGAGTATGAGTTGTTATGATTTTATGGAGATTACTACCGTCAAGTTGTGGAGTGGCCTTTACTGCTGTGTCAAGTGTGATGAAGCGATAAGATATAAAAATGATGAGAATGTGCTGAGATGTGGACATGCTTATCATGATGAGTGTACTCCTGTAAATGTGGGAAGGGGCGATGGGTACAGTTTTGAGGATGATGATAGTACTTTGGGCTGCTGTGCTTGTAATGCCAGGGGAATTCCGGATGTGTATGATATGTTGGGAGTGGAAAGGAGGAATCCGGGCTCGGAAGCTGCTTTTGTTGGACCGCTGTGAAAAAATTATCAAAAGCTTTAATTAATTTTTGCATCTTTTTTTAAAAAGTTTATAAATATGATAGAATGTAGTTTAGTTTAAGGTCAGTTTAATTAGCTGTAGTTATATTTTAATTACTCATTATTATATTAGATCTTGTCTGCGTTGTACCGATACAAAAAAAAGTACTGATTTTTGTCTGGATAATCATAATCATTGCAAAAAAAAATATTTTAAAAAATTAATCAATAAATGGATTTTTTTCAAGTTAGCAAATTTACCTATAAATCTCAGTTTCATAATGCCCCATTGTTACCAATGCATAATATGCCAACATTGGACAAATCCAATTCATTTTCATGCTAAAAAATTGTGGTCTAGTTCCAGTACATCATCAAATGACCAAAAAGCCATTAATAATGGACTAGAACTTGCGAGCTCTTTGATGTTGTCTTTGGCCATTTATTTTATGTGTGAGCTACTATTCTAACAAATTAATTCACAAGCCTATATTTTAAAAACTGGTCAATAAAAACGAATGAGTCTACCTATAAATTAAAATAGCATTGTTTTTAAAGAAGCAAGTAAATCATAATGCCAATTTATTCTTGTCCAATGTCCAGAACATTATGTACTGGACACGGAAAGACTCTTGAATAAAGATCAAATTCAAATTCAAATTCAAATTATTCTTGTTTTTTCTTAAACTATACAAAGTACTTCAAGCATACTACAGTGTAATTGGGCTAACAACCCAAGATTGCGCTCTTTTAATTTCTCTGTTCAGAGGTCTTTAAGTAGACCTCGAGACTCAAATCAAAGATAACCAAGTTTCTAACTAATTTCTTCCCTAGCACGTCTTATCGATTCAACTTTATTATTCATGGGCCCTGGAGCGCCAACTTGAAGGTACAAGAGGAATTTTTTGCCATTGATACAGAATACATAGTTACCTCAAAATTTTAACTAGATTTTCTATACTGAGCTTTATTTAAAAAATGAAAAAAAAACATGAAATAAAAATAGGATGGTCAAAGTAGCAAAAGAAACGAATATATTTGTAATCGGATTGCTATCAAACTTCAAATTGCTATCAAATAATTTTGGAACAATGAATGGACCAACAACTTTTCGATTGATCACCTTCACAATTCTCTGTTTCCAGTTGCTTGATTGTTGTATGGCTTGTAACGGAAACAGTATAAGAAGTAAAAGTATAAAAAATGATTAATGTATTTTGATAAAAATCACAGATTTGTTAAAAGTAATTGGATTTCATTTTATTGCATGTATTTTGTAGCAAGAAAACTTGAAGATGTTCGACAGATAACCTTCCGAAGTTCAAAATATATACGTGCAATAGAAGTCAGAGGATATATCTTCAGTCAGCTTATTTGTATAGCTGGAAGTTGTAATTTTCAATTGGACGAGATTACGTGCTACAACAAAGGAAGTGTCAATGGGGAAGTTAAAGTATGTAACTAGCCTATTTAAATAAGATTTTAATAGATTTTTAGTTAAATGTTTTTTTGTGTTTGAAGTGGGATTGTAAGGCACCCGACGTGATCAAATTCCCTTATCGCTTTGAAATAATTACAGTGTGGTGCAATGAACTATTTGGATTGGAAAACAACACTCCTTATACATATATACGTGATGAAAACGACTGTGGAGTAAGTCAATTAAATTAATTACCGGAAAATGTTACCACGTTTTAAAATTAATCGTTATGATTTTTTTTTAAATAGCTGATTTATAAAGTTGAATATGTTGGGGATACATTTGCACTTGGAATTCTAGCTGGAGTGGTGCTAGTTTACGGATGCTACAAAGTTTACAAAATGTATTGCCAGTTGATGACACCACCATCATCACTTTCAACTGTAGAAACTAAAGTGGAGGATATTGTTTATGAGGATGACTACATTTGGGGGATGGGAAAAGGTCTTCAAGGTATTGACAGTAAAAGCGATGCCAAGAATGGAGTAAGCTCTGGTGGCGGTGACAAGGTCATTCCTCGTAATGGTGGTCGGGAAGCATTATCTTATCGGCGAAGGGGTCCTCACTCAATTGGCACCACAAAAACAAACGGTTTCGCTGCTACCAGTTTACTTGGTTGTCCAACTGGTGGAAATTCTGCGGGTGACATGGGTCTTCTTCATCAGGGTACAAAAGCAGAAGTTGACGAAGAGAATTGCACACGGACTGTCATCTTTCACCTTGGTGGTCATGATCAATCACATCAATCTTTTGGAGGAAGAGAAAGGTCTGCAGTGACCTTAGTCCCATAATCATCCAACGTAGGGGCTCCGTTTTCCCTTTATTAAAAACTTGGCCTAAAGAGTCTTCTCTATTTTTTAATACTTCAGTAAAATAACTAAATAAAAATCATGTAACGGCCTGTTATTATTTAAAAGGGAAACAACTTTTACGAGCAATAAAATGAGATATCGAATGTTTATGCAAAACTTCTTTCTTTTGCCATCATCATCATCTCCGCTACCCACATGCATTGCGCTGCGCTGAACACAAGTGACCAGGAGTTGTATCATATTACCCCAAAACCAAAAGATTGTGGAAAGCGATACATTGATTGAGTAAATTCGGGTTGCCACTTCAACTTTATCATCCATTAATTTACAAAATTAATTGGAAACTATTAAATCGCAAAACTTTTTTTTAGTATATTCAGATCCATCCATACATTTGATAAAGGAATTAGCATCATATAATTAGCTATTTTGTAGAATACACTACTTGAGAAAATGGAAGGTGAAACAGGTCAGAATATTAAAGGTGACCAGGAAGAATATGCAGCTGCGTTGCTGGAGGAAGACAAAGGAAGTGACGATAACAAAAGCTATGAAGACGACTTAATAGAGGACTCCAGCCGGATGTCTGAGAAGCTCTACCAAAGGGATGAATGGGATCTTCGGAATGTTTTACCAGAGGAGGTACGTAGAGAACTGCAATTTGATAGTGTCTTAAGATTGCTAACAATTTTTATGGTAAATTTAAATTGTTTGGAATTGATACTTTGTAGATGTGGATTAAAATCTTGGACATGGTGACTGAACCGGATGACCTGATAAATTTTGTTAACGCGTCGCCATACTTTTGGGAATTGAAAAGGGAGGAAAGGGTGGTCTTCATGTTTCCCAAAGTTATGGATATTTTGGCGTTAAATAATTACCCTATGGAGTTTGTGCAGTTGGATTTCGACTTGGAAGAATCAGAAGAGGAAGACGTAGACGCTGATGATGAGGAGGATGAGGACGGGAAGGAAAATGGAGAGGAGGAGAATTCAGATGGACGAGAGATGGATCAAGTGGTGTCGGCAGAAGATGATCAAGAGAATGACATGGAGGACAGGATGGAAGATGGCGATGAATCAATTATTACTGAGGATGGCGACGACGATGAGGACGCTGACGTATTAATTGCTGAAGGTGACATGATGGAGGATGAAGATGAAGTACAGACTGATAGTGATGAAGAGGGGATCGATATTGAGGATGACGAAGTTGTTAGAGTAGCCAGGCCACTTCATGAGTGAAGTTGGAAAGTAGAGATGGTCAGTTTTGAACTGCAGATTGGTATGCTCCACATGGAACAAAGCTGTGGAAGACATTTACCAGCAACCTTTGATGACCGGAATTCAACAATTTAGTAGTAACATCAGCATGGATCCTACTTCCTTTGAGAATACCATGTATAATGAGAGATCCACGTGGAAAATGGTCACTAGGTTTTTGGGCGATGTACAAAAAATGTTGGAACGATTCTTCCAAAACTGAAAAATTTAGAGGTTCTTGTTCTTCGTGGTACTGCTGGTTCAATTGCCACTGAGTTGATAAGTAGGAATGGAGGTCAAGTGACATATTTGAAATTGAGAGAAGTTGAAGGTGTGGATCATGAGATTGTACGGGGATCCTTGGCTAATTTACAGTGCTTTTCCTCATGCCCATTAGAAATGGGCCCGAACCTGAAGTTAGGTGACGGAATTTTTGAAAACGTTTTGTGCGAATGGAAGCATCTCACCACTTTAAGCATGTCATATATTGGGATCAACCTTTTCAACCGATTTTTCAACTTTTGGAAACCCACTTTGCGGACAATTTGGTTGATCTTTGTTTGTCTTACAGACATAATACTTTATATGAGGAAAGTAAGGTTCTTCGGCTAAATCTACCGGAACTCCGTCGTCTAAAATTGGAAACGGTGGAATGTTATCTGTTGGACTTCACCCTGCCAATGGAAAAGAACTTGGAGCGTTTGGAGATTGAGCTTTGGGGGCCTTGGGCTCGGAACAAGAAGAGTAAAAAAAGGGATGCAGCGATTCAGCAGCAGATTATTGAGTTTGTCGGTTTTGAAAAGAAAATGAATGAATCCAATATTTGGAATAAGTTTGATAAGCTGGAGACAATTAAGATTGGCACACATTTTATGGGGCCAAAATTTACGGTTTACACGAGAAAAGGGGAAAAGGTAGTGTTCTATAATAAGTATTTACCTTACGAAGATCCAGAGGAATTTATTTTGTTAGAGGAGTTAGTCTAACCTGACCATATTCGCAGATAAGTTCAAAAGAATAGTATTAAAATGCATGAGGAAAAATGTGAAATGTATTTCAAACTATGAAATTTTTATTGAGAACGAAAATAAATGAAAAATTGTAACACAAGTACAAAAATTAGTATCGGATTTATTTTTCGTACTTTGAAACTTATAAATAGTGTAAAAAAATTCACCGAAAGCAAATCATTCATATTCCTAAACTAATCATACGTGCCAAAAATAGTAATTCGGCTGTAATTGTAATTAATTAGATGACTATTGCAAACCCGATAGTTAACCTAAATAATTGGACTGGGAATTTTTCTTTTGCCATCATCATATCATATCTACTATCTGCGCTGCACCAGTGACCAGTGATCAGTATTTGTATCATGTCACCCCAAAACCAAAAGATTGTGGAAAACAAGACAGTCGAGTTATTATATTCGGGTTGTCACTCCAACGTTATCATCCATAAATTTAAATTTATTGGAAAATTTTAAAATCCAAAGCCATGTATCAGAGATCCATACATATAGACATAATACAAACGTACATATTATTAATGAATTAGCATCATATAATTAACTATTTTGTAGAATAGACTAGTTGAGAAAATGGAAGGTGAAACGCTCCAGGGTAAACAAGGTGAACAGGAAGTAAATGCAGGTGGATCTCTGGGGGAAGACAAGGAAAGTGAGGATCACGAAAATTGTGGAGATGATTTCACAGAGGACTCCAGTCGGATGTCTGAGAAGCTCTACCAAAAGGATGAATTGGATCTTCGGAATGTATTACCGGAGGAGGTAAGGAAGTGCACTCTAAATTGCTATTGTCTCAGCACTGCTAACATATAATGGTAAATTTTAATTGTTTTAAATTGATACTTGTATAGATATGGATTAAGATCTTGGACATGGTGACTGAGCCAGATGACCTGATAAATTTTGTTAATGCGTCGCCATACTTTTGGGAGTTGCAAAGAAAGGAAAGGGTGGTCTTCATGTTTCCTAAAGTTATGGAAATTTTGGCGTTTAATAATTACCCGATGGAGTATGTAGAGTTGGACTCGGGCTTGGAAATAATAATAGTGGAAATACATGGGCCTGATGATGTAGAGGGGGCGGAAAATGGAGAGAATGAGAATTTGGATGGACGACAGGTGATGGAAGAAGAGAATGATTTGGATGACGTAATCGAGGGGGAGGCGATGCGGGATGATGATGATGAAGAAGCAATGAGTGATGAGGAGGAGGCGCACGACATTGAGGACGACGACGATGCTCAAGTAGCCAGGCCATTTCATGAGTTGAGTGAAGCTGGAAAGTGGGGATGGTCAGTTTTGAACTGCAGATTGGTATGCTCCACTTGGAACAAAGCTGTGGAAGACATTTACCAACAACCTTTGATGACCGGAATTCAACAGTTTGGGAGGAGCATGGATCCAACTTCTTTTGAGAATACCATGTATAATGAGAGATCAAAGTGGAAAATGGTCAGCAGGTTCTTGAGCGATGTACAAAAAATGTTGAGACAATTTGAGCAAAGCCATGCTTCAGGAATTAAGGCGCCTCCAAAGAATCCTATGTTGGATAGATATCTCATACTGCATTTTAACGATCCTCACGGAGATGAAGGACAGGAATTCCAAGAGTATTTGGACACTGTGACGAGATTCTTAACCTTATTTGGTCATCATGTCTCGTACCTTCATCTCAACATGTATCGTTGTCAGTTTCGCTCTGAACAGAAGTACTTGAAAATCAGAAAATGGTTGGGGCTCATGCCAAATCTCAAGTTTCTTCGAATTCAGGGCCCACACAAGGAAAAGGACGCTGTCTTGTCTGAGAACCTGTTTCAGAGGAATCCTCTTCCTAAATTGGAAAAATTAGAGGTTCTTATCATTCGTGGTACTGCTGGTTCCATTGCTACTGAGCTGATAAGAAGTAATGGAAGTCAAGTGACATTTTTGAAGTTGAGAGCAGTGAAAGATGTGGATTATGAGGTAGTCCGTGGTTCATTGGCCAATTTACAGTGCTTTTCTTCAAGTCCTTTGGATATGGGCCTGAAATTAGGGGACGGCATTTTTGAAAACGTTTTGTGCGAATGGAAGAATCTCACCACTTTAGAAATGACAAAATGGGATCAACCTTTTCAGCCGACTTTTCAACTTTTGGAAACCCACTTTGGTGACACGTTGACTGACCTTTTCTTGTGTTTTGAACATAATACGTTACTGGAGGAAAGTAAGGTTCTTCGGCTTAATCTACCGAAGTTACTTCGTCTGCAATTGGAAATGGAGGAATTTTATCTGTTGGACTTTACCCTGCCATTGGCAAAGAATTTGGAGCGTTTAGAGATTATTGTTCCGTGTAATATGGATCCGATAAAGGAGGGCAAAGAAAGGGATGCTGCGATACAAGAGCAGAAGATTCAATTTTTTGGCTATGAGAGAAAAATGGACGAATCCAATATTTGGGGGATATTTGATAAGCTGAAGACCATCAAGATTAACATGGGCGGTGATTTTTACGATGCAACATTCACAGTATACAAAAGGAATACGACAAAGGTGGTATATTACAATCAGAATTTAGGTCACGACGATTTGGACGATTATACTATGATTGATGACTTATTCTGAAAATGTTTAGTTCGGACGAAACATTTAATATGAGACAAAATCATAAGAAAAGATAAAAAAACTTATAATTTATCTTTAGCACAATGAAAATTTTTGAGAACGGAAATAAATTACAAATTACAGATTTTTATACAAATATTAAGTGTGAAAAATATCGAATTTATTACTCAGAAAAATATGATATAATTTTCGTTGACTAAACTATTAATAAAAATTGGAAAGCTTTTATGATGAGATATGACCTATTCACCGTCACCAGCCCTAATTTAGGATAATGATTGACTTGCTTTTGGGGGGACTTGAGAATTTTCGTGGTCACTGGTCGGTGGTCGCCACACAGTCAGTAAGCTTATTAGGAAAATAATGCGAGCTTGATCATAATATATTAATTAATAGTATGACTGCATGAATGAATTAAGCCCATAAGCAAGTGAAGCTAATTTATCGAAAGTTTGAATTACGTTTTCAATAATTATCATGAAGTAATTGAAATTCATATTATTATTTTTTAAACGAAAAAAAAAGTTAATTTGGTGTTTCACAGAGTGTGAGACTTCAATAATTCCCGTTTCATTAAATTTTTATTTCTGTACTGTGTATAGTTTTTAGGCTAAGTCTTCAATTACAAAGTTCTCGTTCATATCGAAAGGTAAATACTGATTATAAAATATAAACTTTTCGCCTTTTCTTGTGTACACAGTAAATTTTGGCCCGGCAATATGTGAACCAATCTTAATTGTCTCCAGCTTATCAAATTTATTCCAAATATTTGATTCATTCATTTTCAGTTCAAAACCAACAAACTGAATAATCTGCTGTTGAATCGCAGCATCCCTATCCTTGCTCTCCTTCATCCAAGTCCCATCATTCCAAAGCTCAATCTCCAAACGCTCCAAATTCTTTGCCAATGGCAAGGTAAAGTCCAACAGATAAAATTCCATCATTTCCAATTTTAGACGACGTAATTTCGGTAGATTTAGTCGAATAACCTTACTTTCCTCCAATAAAGTATCATGTCTATAAGCCAAACAAAGATCAACCAAAGTGTCCCCAAAGTGGCTTTCCAGAAGTTGAAAAGTTGGCTGAAAAGGTTGATCCCATTTTGTCATTTTTAAAGTGGTGAGATGCTTCCATTCGCACAAAACTTTTTCAAAAATGCCGTCCCCTAATTGCATGTCCGTTTCCAATGGAGTTGAGGAAAAGCACTGTAAATTAGCCAAGGATCCCCGTACAATCTCATGATCTACATCTTCAACTTGTCTCAACTTCAAAAATGTCAACTGACCTCCATTCCTTCTAATCAATTCAGTAGCAATGGAGCCAGCAGTACCACGAATGATAAGAACCTCTAATTTTTCCAATTTTGGAAGGGGATTCCGCTGAATCAAGTCATCCGAATAAACGGCATTCTTGTCCGGGCCCTGAATTCGAAGAAACTTGAGATCTTGCATGAGCCCTAACCATTCCCTGATTTTCAAGTACTTCTTTTCAGAGTGAAACTGACAACGATACATGTGAAGATGAAGGTACCACACGTGTTGACCAAATAAAGTTAAGAATCTCGTCACAGTGTCCAAATAATCTTGGAATTCTTGTGCTTCATCTTCGTAATCATTAAAATCCAATACGAGATATCTGTCCAGCATAGGATTCTTTGGAGGCGCCTTAATTCCTGAAACATGGCTTTGCTCAAATTGTCCCAATATTTTTTGTATATCCCTCAAGCTCCTACTGACTAATTTCCACTTTGATCTCTCATTATACATGGTATTCTCAAAGGAAGTTGGATCCATGCTCCTCCCAAACTGTTGAATTCCGGTCATCAAAGGTTGCTGGTAAATGTCCTCCACAGCTTTGTTCCAAGTGGAGCATACCAATCTGCAGTTCAAAACTGTCCATCTCCACTTTCCAGCTTCACTCAACTCATTAAATGGCCTGGCTATTATAACATCGTCGTCGTCCTCAATACCGTTCGCATCCTCCTCATCACTCATTACTTCATCATCATCATCCTCCATCGCTTCCTCCTCGATCACGTCATCCAAGTCATTCTCTTGATCATCTTCTGCCGGTTCCATCCCCTCTCGTCCATCCAAATTCTCCTTTTCTCCATTTTCCGTCTCCTCTTCATCATCAACCCCATTTTCTTCCTCTTCTATTTCTTCCAAGTCGAATTCCAACTCCACATACTCCATCGGATAATTATTAAACGCCAAAATATC
>JAQFXM010008333.1:0-10800 GCA_034693345.1 Entomobrya multifasciata | reverse complement strand
GCGACACTTAAAATACATAGAGTTCTTTTTGAGCGTGAACAACCTCCAAGCTACTCGCTCTGCCTGCGTATAGACAGGCCGGCGTATCGGCCATGGATGTGGCTCCTTAATAGAGGTGTTATACGGCAACATATAAAGCTCCAGGTATTGGTATAAATACAAATAACTCATAGTCAAGATTTAAAACAACGTCAACGGGCATCGTACTGTGTCTTCTTCTTCAATACATGTTGCATCACACACCTTATAAAACATGGCCATAACATATGCTTCATTTAAATTATTGCCTAATAAATAATCAACTATCTCAACAGTATTTTGACATTAAGTTACAATTATTGCACTAAAAGATTAAAATCTTTTAATGATAATTTGAGACCTACAAATTAATACACGAAAACAGTTTTCGTAATCGTGAAATATGTAATAGCAGCTCTGCACACATTCGTTGCGCATCTGTATTCCCACTTACAAAAAAACTCACTCGTGAAGCATTTGTTTTATTTTTATTGGTATTTGTGTTTGTTGTTGACTGTTTTATGTAGCAATAATAAATAATCAATCATCATAGTTTAAAAAACATCATCGAAACAAATGGCTTAACATTTATTAATGGTGGCTTGTAACATTAAATTTTTAAGTGTTCTTGTTGTGTTACTAAATATTATAACATAAACCATTTACGATAATCGAATTTTTATTTTGGTTCAGATCCTCTTTTTTCTAAACACACTAAAAAGTCTGTTCCTTTTTAACCGACTGAACATTAAAAAGTGTAAGGAAAAATACAAGGTTACGAGTTGATCACTAATTGAGTGTACGACCTAACGTTTCACGATAATACTTACTATAGAAACAATAGGAAATACATTTGAAATTACGAAGTTAACTTGACGTTGTTGGCCTGTTATCAAATAGTTGTTTGAATGTAACTAACGACTATCATTAAGCATTGATTTCAACATTGATACGAAATGAAGCCCTGCATAGTTAAATGCTTTACCAGAGCATTAATCGGGCAAATGGATGGGAGCCATTCAGACGATTCAAATCAATCGGTTAGTGTTTTACAGGATAACGACAAGGAGCGACTTAAAATGCTGTTACCGGAGGAGGTACATTAGCTTTATGAATCTGATTGAAAAGCTGCACATATTGTAACCGTCAATAGTAAATAGTTTTCAAGCTTTTACATAGAAATTATAACCAATTTGTTTAAAAAATACACATAATGCTTTGAAATTATAACAGCAATAAACACATCATTATTCTTTCGACGAGAACGAATAAGGAAACGGACGCTGGAATTTTTCCCGAAGGTAATTAATATATTGGGAGAATTATTCGAGCAGCGAAGCTTTAAGATTCGGGAATGTGTCAATAAAATATCAAGACAAGATAATTTGTTCGAAAACGAAGAGGATGATCGGGAGGTGAACGCTAATTTAAAATTTAAATAGAACTATACCGTACTATATTGTCGCCTTGTTTGCTCTAACTCTAACTGGAACAAAGCCATAGAAAACTTGTACCAGGATGCAAAAATGTCTGGAATTTCAGAATTCAGAAATGACGTTAATTCAAAATATCATTTTAATTCAATGACGTTGGTATGGACTGTGCAAAAAAAATTCAGTTCTTAATAAGTTTGAAGATCCGTTTGCTTTTCTAGCAAATTTCAACGATACACATGGATTCAAAAATGGAACTTCTTTAAAAAATATATTACCGGGAAGAAAGAAAACTATAGAAACTGCCAAAAAATATGGCAGCGAAAAACAGGGCGGGTTTTAGAATTGTTTGGGAATGAAGTCTTTTATTGCAATTTATATATAAACTTTTTAGCAGGGACTAAACTGCAAGATCTCCTAAAGCCTAATCGTATTTTCTGGCTTCTCCCATAATTAAAATACCTAAAAGTTGAAGGCTCAGTTGGAAAATTTGCGGTGCAAACGTTCAAAGTTTTCACACTGCCACATTTCAGTCATCTGGAAGTTCTGCCACTCCATTTAACGAATACATATACTGCTGCTGAATTAACCCGGAATAATTGTCACATCCACGCATCAGGCTTGTATCGTACTACACTAGATGAGATAGTTTGTAATTGTCGAAGTAGCATCAAGAACTACACGACATCGCATTCATTGTGTGGCGAAGACAATGTGTTAAACTCTGGACATAAATGGAATCCGAACTCGTTATCTATGAATGCAATTCAAACCATTGAAACTGCTTCATTTAAACTGGAATGAAACTTTGACTGATTAAGTTTGGACAGTCCATTTTGCAAAGACGAGGAAACAATATTTGTGGAAAGTAAATGCCTTTGGCTATATCTCCCTCATGTTCGGTGTTTCAAAGTGTTAAGCCAGCATGCCTTTTTTCTCGATTTCGCATTACCTTTGAGAAGGATTTTGGAGTATCTGCATTTTTTTGGGAAGATCGCAAGTGTAGCCGTCATTCACAAAATATGAGCCGCGAACAAAGAATTAAACTTGTAGGTTTTCGCAAAAAAATGTACGCATCCAATATCTGGAGTTTCTTTCCCAATTTAAAAGTAGTTGAAACACAAATATGGGTTAATGCTATACGCTCATTTGTTTTCAGTTTTCAGTAATACTGGTGAAAAGAAAAACTGTCGGGTAACGTATTAAAATATCAATAACTTATCTCTATATATCAATTCCGGCAAGTTTTCTACATCTTAAGAATTACATTAAAATGTTTTCTAAAATATACGTTCCTAAAGTCATTAGTCCTAACGCCTTCTATCATGAAAGGTTTTAGTATTATTCACTTTTTTCACGAAATTAAAACGATATTACACGAGTTTGGAATTTCGAAGACTCAATATTTACTTTAATAAAATAATACCAACCATTTCACTGTACTTTTTGTTTTGTACTACCCCAATGTACTCACAAAATTGTTCATCGAAATAAACGACAAAGCCGATCATTGCAACCGTTTTAACCATTGTTTTGCTTAATTTTCACCGAACTGAATTTCTACAACTCAACTACATCAATAACCCAATTATAAACACTAATAAATAATTTTACTTCATTCTACCAGAAATTGAATAGTAGATTTACATACAACGAATCACATTAGTCTCTTCAAGTTAAAAATTACGATATTAGTGTTATTGTCCATAAACAATGAATGTACTAGTCAAATTACTTTTTTGTTTCGTTACAACCCCAACAAAATTTTTTTTTTGAAAACTTCCTAGCAAAAATAGTACATCTTTGAGTACGCTAGTAACGTGAGGTTGGTACTTAGCTACAGTGGAATTGTCTTTTTGCAACTAACCGAATATGATGACCATAAACGCAAAACTAGTTGTCCATTAATTCTATTTGATTTAGTAAAGTTGTGCATTTTTTCAAATCAATTCTTCTTAACAATTTCATTTGCCAAAATTTTCACCCCTATTCAAATTTTAAAATTATAACTGACATGCCAACCCGAAGAAACTTTTGGTAGTTTGTCCAACACCTTTCTAGACGACACCTTTTACATCATTTGGGCATATTAATTATTATTACAGCCAACTATTGATGTATTATCATTACAATATTTGTTTTCAGTTTGTGCAGCTAAATATTTAGTATGTACCCCCATTTCATTAATCTATTTTCATAACACATTTGTGTTGTTATTGAAACTGTTCGTGAAATAAAGCCACAAAAATAACATCGGCACTGCCATTATAAGATTCAGTTTCGAAAAATTACATGAGCCCTCGTGTAATCCGGAAACTTAGCTTATATAATATTTCCTCCTTTAGTGCGCTTTGATTTTGATAAGTTACTATATCAGAGGTTAAATTACGTTTTTATGAACCTCAACTTTCTGAGTATGCTGTATGCTATTTCCTTGCTTGGAAGATTCAGATAAACCAAACGTCTAATCAGAAAAATTGAATGTTCTAATTACTACTACAAAATCAATTTGCAACAAGAATAATGTGTACTTATATAATTTTGAGTTCAAAAGCAGAGTGCTTGAAGCCCAATTTAGTTACAGGTTATTGAACAAGCGGATAAACCGCATCTCATGCGTTCTGATTTTGAATTCCAAACACAGCAGTGAACTCACCAAACCATACGCCTTCATACTTTACAATCACCTTTGCATCATGAAACATTCTACTTGAATAGACTTAAAGTTATAAATCAAAATTGTTAAAGCGGTTTTTAACATTGGATATGTGACGTATAATATATAAACTTGAATTAGAAAAATAAAATTTGAAAATGAAAAAAAAACTTATTTTTGGTAATTCTAGTACATCCTACCGTAGTACGTAGTACAGTCAGGGTAAAAACGGGGCCAAAATTTTGACGGAAAATAGCGCCGACATTTTTGAACCGATTGTGGTGACCAAAGTGTCATTTGAAAGCTCACAAATTTTTCAATCAACCTATTTCCCGAATTTATGAATTTGAACAAAAGTTATGGCACAATTAATGCAAGAAAGTAAGGTTTTTCGAATCTACTGCAACATTGGATAGTAACTATAGAAATATTTTGGGTGGTAACCATGAATCCCAAAAATCGGCACATATGTCCGTTGCTATGGGTAAATTTTTTCAATTTTAAAATGGTTTATAATAAGTTTTGTTGAAATCACACACATATACGTAAAATTTCCAAAAACATATGTGTATTTTTGGCTGGGGAATTCAAAAAGACTAATAAGTAATTCATATCATCAATTTAGGCAATGTTGATTTTAGAAAAATTATTTACATTGCGATTTTAACAAAACTATATTACCACGTTTGTCAAAAATATTTTTTTTCATGGTCAAGCTTTAATTTTTCTCGTTCAAGTTTATGTGTGATAGGTCTCAAATTAGTATACAATTTCCACATCAACAACTGAGCGCTACAGTGTATCGAATCATTTGCAAAAAAATCACTGTCGATCAAAACCAGTAGGATACATGCGCTTGTTTTTGTTAATATGACGATGTCAAGCTAGGGACCACGATCAAAATAAGAAATTACGTTTCTTAATAAATGCAACTTGAAAATATAACTTGGAGTGGCTATGATAAACTTGGTTTTTGAGTTGTCAGACCATCTGGCTTTAAGCGATTTGATATCAAAGTGGCAATCACGGCAATCTAAATAAAAAACCTCTGTAAAACTAATCCCCAAACAAAAATAATCGCAAGCAGAAAACCTTACATTCACATGAAAATTAAGGATGTGTTAAAAAATTCGTGCATATATATTTTTAAAATTTCATGGTACACTTTTCATGGATCCTTTCCTGCAGTTATTGTGTTCTATATGTTGCCACCTGTAAAATTTAATGCTGTACAAAACGCCACATATATTTCAGACAGCTCAACAACAGGATTAACTTTCGCCACCAATATCAGTTAAGAAACGTGAAAACTTTCGAAAGTAAAATAGTATTCCCAATTCGAAACACATTTAAAGGATTTAAAAATGTTATTCAAGCGATTTTTTTATAATGGGAAATATTTGATGAGTTAAGTTCATGTGTATGGCATGATATTAAACAGTGAACGCACAATATTGTCTGATTCTTGGGAATTCTTGCTGCACAGTCGACACTATAAAACAAACCTAAAAAATGGATAAATGGAAATACCTCGTGATGCATGTCTTTGTCCTATTGGGTCTTCGGTCATGTATCTTTTTGTAGAGCCAAAACAAGTGTGTTTATTTTTGGTCTCTAACAAAATTTCGGTGATATTTCTTTTTGATTTGAACATGTTTCAGTGGATCCTGCTAGGCGCTATTTTGGTATACTCTTGGTGTTATCTACTGACCAATCATGGCTGTAATGAACAAAACTTCATACATAAGGATTAAAAAAATGCTGATACTGTAGCTACCTATGACAAACTGGTAACCACTATCAGTCAAACATTAATTTTATCGTTAAGCAGGCCATTTAACATTTACACTTCGACTCTCGGACAAAATGCTACTGATTTTACAGGCCAGTAATTTAAACTCAGACCACCATGGTTTGCCGGAATAAAATTTAGTATGTTCCAAAACATGCATAAATGAATGAAATCAAAAAACAGTTTTTCACACGTTTTTCCTACCCTAATCAATGAGAATTCATTAAACTTGTCAGATGAATACTCCATTTTAACAACGGGTAACCAGAAAAATCAATGATCTGCACATATGAAATCTACGCATCAAAATCTATACGATTTTCTTTTTAATACGAACTTTGTTTTTTCCCGAAAATCGTCAATGGAGGTAGTGCATTCATAAAGAAACCAATGCCTCTTCAGTATCAAATCAACGTCAATAAACGCCAAAGAATCGGAATTTTATATTTTTCTACCAAAATACTAGTTTTATTCAGGTTCTCAAATTACTGAACAAATATCTAATCAAAGTATCAAATCCTATCTTCATCAGTTGACACTACAACTGATTACTATCAAAATAGATCGACAATCTGTCAAATCTATCAATTTTACAAATCAAAGCTTATAATCATGATCGCACTCTTAATCGACTTGCGTGTAGATCTCACAATTTACCATGAGTCTTAAAAATAATTGCACTCATAAATTTGACATACTCATGTATAACAACAAATATTTTCCTTGGTGACAGTGACTCGGTGACCCCGGAGTTGAAGTCATGCATCCAAGGGAGTTGACATGACTTGATTGAGCAAAGTTGCCATTATTTCGTTTTAAAACAAATATTTGGTTTTTTGGTTAATGGGCAGTTATTGATAGGTAAACCATAACAATTATATCTTGACCCTTTCTTTGTTGTATTTACAAGATTAGAAAAAAATTAATGCTAAGGAAACGCTCTGTTGCCGAATTTTCGGCCAGTCTAACTAGAGATACGGGTCCACAAAGTGGGAGAAAAGTTTCCGAAAGGAAGTTGCATATTCTTCTTTAGAATTCGTTGTGTTGGTAACAAAACCCTAATTGCATTACTTAATACATATCCTGGATACCACTATAATGAATTTGGAAGAAATTTACAAGTATGCGTATACTATTGCTATTAAACAAAAAAATATGTGAGCAAAAATCTGGGTACTACATTTTACAATGTGTGTACCGGTAAAATGCACACATTGTAAAAAGTTGCACAAATTGCTAATTTTATATTTAGTATAAATGTACAATAGTACGGCTAACTTATTTTTAAATATGACTTCTTTATATGAACTTACAAGGTTTACTATTTCACTGCCTAGAAAAGTCAGACATGAAATGCCAGAACACAGTGATTTAATTGTTCTCGTTGCGGTGCGAATTTTTTGCTGTTATTTTAGTATGTACTAAGGTTCTTTTGATGATAAAGGCAGCAAAAATTGCGTTTTTTATCCGCGTAGTAAATTTATAAGCCTGTTACACGTTTACTTATATTATTGTGTTAGTTTTGAAGATTTAAACCTTTCATTAAGACTCACAAACGTAATCTGCTTATTAAATTTTGAAAACTTGCAGATGTGTATTAGCTTGTGCAAGACTTGTTTACAAATTTATGTGATTGAGAGTATAAAGTGAAGTGTGGTCATCTATTTAGCGACTCCGCTTCCAGTATATTCAGGAAGTTAAACAATAAGCGACATGTTCATTCAAAGTACGAAATCATACTGCATCTAGCGGTAGTAAGCTTTTGTTACTGAAATATGTAAAGTAAAGCATAGTCTTATTTTGCATTTTCTATTACGGGAAAGCAGTGAACCGAAAGTTTAGAAATGCCCTCTTGCATGTTATTTGGGCTCCACACTGAACACATTCAAATACTTGAATCACTTCCAAATCACATCCTCATTGTAACCTATCCGAGTCAGTCTCGCCTAACCAAAATTATAGATATACTTTTGCCTAAGGCAATGAATTTATATCCACTGGAAAAGTAAACAGCAATCAATTAAAAGGAAAAAGAAACAAATTTATAAACAAAAATTTGTCTTGAGTTTGCTTATTGTCATGCTAAAAATTAATTTGAGTCTAAAGCAGCAAGAATTCTCGGATCCATGATAATTTTTGTTAGGCTATTGGTCTCCTCAAAAATAAAAACTTTACAAGAGCATTTTGAGTATTTTAAGACACGTGTTTACGTTTTACCCACTTTTATTCAACTGCAACCAAAGGTGTTACATCCAAACGAATTCAAGGTTATTTCAGTATAAAATATTTGCAAGCATGATGAAATAGATTTAAAATAATGTGTCCAGTATTAGAAGTACAATAAATAGCAGTAAAGCTTGTTTCAATTTTCTTGCCTGTTGCATGCGTTCATATTTTAAGAACGATCATTGTTGGAATATGTAGTTTAATGAAGTTTTTACGTAACAGCTGTGCATTGGTGCAGTTATAAAACATTTCCAGAATTACGTCATAATTTGGTTTTAATGTAAGCGCATACACCAAATTGATTTTCTCTAGACAAAGCCAAAACAAGTAGATTATACTATTTACACTTGTCAAAAAAGTGGAATTTTGAGAAGATTTCTTTTGATCAGTTGTGAAATCCTAGTGAGCTAGAATACAAAATCAATAATTTCATTCAATCTACAAAAATCAGTATATAAAGTTGTTTTTCAATCTCAAACCGGTTGAAATTTATCTGTCATAATTTAGACATTTTGACCGACTTCAATAGCATCTGAAACGTTCGTGAAACTGTTTTTATTATAGATAAATATAAATAAATAAATTGTTTAATAATATGTTTATAAAGGATTCGTCTTAATTTATATAGGTCGATCTTCAAAACATTTGTAAGTCGGAGTACAAAAAAATCATGAATTCAAGATGGATAAAATAAATACACCTTGTACTTCCGCCTGTATGAAGATGAATCAAGAATTTGCTGAACGAATTGATTCATTGGAACAAAAGGTCAGATTTCTCGCTCAACAATTACGTGAATTGGAGGAAATTAGAGAGGAAATGCTGATGGAGATCAGAGGTGACGCAATCGAAAGCGAAAATGATGAAGAAAAGGAACAAGAACAGATAACTCTTCCGCACGTATCGGAAGATGATTTTGACGATTCTGGGCAAGCTTCTTATGGAATCAACGTTGAGGAAGTAAGGACATTATCTTTAAAATCAAACTATTCGGTCGAACAGCATTTACGTCAAAGTACTCACTAATTTAATTCAATAGCAGCAAAATAACTACAAATCATCTTTCGGAGATGTCACTGGCTCCCAGGATAAAATAAATGATGAGTTAGTTTTCCGTTCGTCGACCCCGTGCTTAGTTATCGACGAGGAAATTCCACTTGACTTGTCTTCATCCCAGAAAAATCCAGGATGTTTTCTCAATGATTCAGCAGATTTGAGGGTTGAAATTAGTACTGATGAACATGAAATGAATAACCAAATTGACGGCAATTGGACAAGCTTGGATGAAAAAGAAGTTTCTCTGCAGGACGCCACTGACAGAGCAGAACGAGATGATCAGCATGTAGGAACATCTGAACCGGATATAAAAAAGTTTGTAATTTTACTTGGAATTTTTTTTTCGTTGTCATTATGCGCCTGTAAACACTAAAATATTCTATACATACCGAAAACTGGATTTCTAACGTCAATTTTTATTTGAAGAAGCAAATTGAAGTTATATCTAAGTGGTTAGTATAGGCAGAAAAATTCTTGCTGCTCCTGATTTCAAATATCATAAACGGCGGTCTTCAAATAAGTGAATACATATTTGCTGTCAGGGCCTAAAGAGGATGGCTCGTATACGGGCTAGTGAATCCACCACATTCTGCCTACTTGTGTATGTGTATGTACCACGGTGAATTTGGAAACGAGGGTTGAACTTTATTTATTTTGAAACGTCTGCCAGTGAAAATGAGTTAGTTAAATATCGATTCAAGGTTCGAACTATTTTTTATTGCCTTTTTAATAAGGTATCATTCATCTAGTTAGGATTTGTAGTTTTTGTCTAATCTTGGTCTTTAACTATCTACTAGCAATCTTCCATTTACTGCCGTGTTTATTACCATCATACAAAACTCCAAATTGGACAAAGACTATCAATTGCAACTAGATGGATGATACCTCATTTGAAAGACAAGGAAAATACAGTTCGAAGCTTCAATCGACGTTTAATTTATTAACTTTCAGTTTTCACTGGCAAACGTTTTCAAATAAACGGTGCTCAATATTTCAAATCCTAAGCAGCGTGGTGTTTACTCTAAGCATGTAGATTTTTGTTGAGGTTTGCGCAAGGGTTTCGGCTATTTCCACAACTTAAATGAAGCTTTATAAGTGCATGTATAAATATTTTAAAAATAGAAACCAAACATATTCTTGCTTTAGTATACTCTTTAAGCGGATGCCCCATTTGTTGAAGAAAAAATTTATAACATGATGACACACAATCAAAAAACCAAATATCTTACTTTAAAAAATAGCCGCTAATAAAGAATGTTTCTAATCTACAAATTGTGCAATTAAAAATGGTCAAGTAATATTACTAAAACACATTAACATTGAACTATGACTACAAGTAATGTAAGTTGTTTCGCTCGTCCCCGCTTAGTCATTCTTTACATTACGCAGTGCAAAGCACAATCTTAAAATTTTATAAACTACTGGTGCGAACGAAATAGCTTACATTAGATCAAGTCTGTTATTTATAACATCAATTCTTTCGGTTTAAATTTTTAATAATTGATTTTACTTTAAATATTGGTACTTTATTAAAATCCATTTTTAGATACTCGATGAGAGTATCTATTGTTTTTGGTGTGGTTGACTGTATCCCGTCCGTCCGTCCATCCGGCCGGCCG
>JAQFXM010008332.1:0-10802 GCA_034693345.1 Entomobrya multifasciata | reverse complement strand
TTCAAATACAATCAGTTGTTAGTGGCAAGTTGGGAAGATTGATGAATAGATTCACTTATGATAGTGGTATTAGACCTTTCCTTAATTCACTCAAGAAGGACTACATGAAATGGAAAGAAAGAAAGTCTAAAATTAAGGATGGGGTGATCGATTTTAATGATAAATTTGCAATAGTTACGCTAGACAATAGAATGGTTTCATTATTTACTTTAACTGCAGTAATGCTTGGTGTTGCATCTTTAGGTTTTATTTTTGAATGTAGGTCGTATACAAGATATCTTATGGGAATAATATTCATATTATTTTATTGTTTTTATAACTATTGCAGGCATGTACGTTTGTATTTTAAAACTAAAATGCTTAATTATAAATAAAGTTGGCGGGTTTTTCATGTTCAATTTAATAACATTGTATTTATTTTATAATCGACCCGAGGTCTAGTTTAAGTACATTTCAAATCTATTTTTTAAATCAGAGTTATATTTTACTTTAAGTAAAAAACATACTGCATATGTTGAATAATGTAAGAACTGAACATACAAATTTGCAGTAAAAATGTCATTGTAAATATTATTGTTCTTATGAAAGCAATAGCTGAGAATAAGTTTTGCCTTACGGTGTAAGTTCGTAAGTTAAAGAAACTAATTAAATTTAATATGCATAATAAAGTAAAATCTATATTCCGCTTCTCTTATTTTATACTTAACCTATATTTAATGATAGAACGCTTGAAATAAATTTGTTTCAAATCTTACCAATTGAATTCAAGCATTGTCCAAAACTCCATGCTGTGTTTTTCAACCCTTTGTCGTTCTACCATGTCAATATGTCGGGAAATATCACAACCATTGGAGTGAGAGAGTTACAATAAATAAATTTTTGAATTCGTACATGTGCACGAATATAAGTCAATTTATTCTCGTAATTTACAAGCTCAATAAGAACTTTTTTGAATGATGAAGCATCGCCTGATACAATTTTTACCGGGTCTTCGATAAGTTTGTAAATTATGTATACACATTTATTATAATGTAGCACAAAATCCGATATAGCGGTTAGAGGATCAAAACAGACATACACGTTAGGTTCTCAGTCCTGAAACGTTGTCTTCGAAATAGTGTTTTTGTACTGTTTGGATTACGAAACTATTCGATAAAATGAACAATATTCAAACAAATTTATAATATCAGACCAGTCCAACGTGTCTATGCAGACACGTAAATTTAAAAAAATATTTTTCCAATTTCTAATTTACGTGTCTATATAGATACGTAATGTGTCCAGCGCGTGTCTATATAGACACGTGAGACTAGACTGATTTCCATACCATTCCAATTTTTCATACATTTTCTTTAACATTACACCGAGCATATTAAAATAAAACAATTATTTTTCTTTTACTATAAACTCTGACAATGTTTCGTATCGAATCGAATTGTATCGTAATATTTGTTTTTGAGCTCGAAATAAAGTCTTACAACAATACAATACTTAGTTGAGCGACATCATTTTACAAAATTAAAAAAAAATAGTTTAGGTAATAGGTCAAGCACTTGGCTGAACGTTTTTGCTGAAATTTGAGTTAGCAAATGAAAAAAAATCATTTTCAAAGTCCACATCACCAAAAACACTACAGTTTGTAGTTTTAAAGAAACCACTTTTTCAAGCACCTTAAATTTCTTTATGTTATGTCTGTTATAACCGGCCACTGTCTGTCAAAGTTAAAATATTATATGTGATATTCCCTTTTTCTGAAACGTGCTGGTTATTTTCTTGTCACGAAGAAAATGTTTAGTGTTGCCGACATTTTTTATTCTGATTTCCATCCGAAATCAATTTGAACACAAAAAAAGCATGTTTGTTATCACCATGTATGTATGTTTATGTATTTAAGACTTTTTATCACTGTACAGAACCACTGGAGTTTTTGTAGCATCAGACCTTGCTCAATTCAGTTTAATATGCATCTATGCATGCATGAATGAATAGTTACTCACTACTCATTCATGCATGCGTAGATGCATATTAAATTGAAATGTCACAATTACCGAATTCATATATAATATATGACGTCATGCAAAAACCGTTCGGTAAAAATTTTCGTCAAAGGACAAATTTTAACACGGGAAGTACAAGTATACGTTATGCATCACTAACTCTACTTTCTTGATAAGCATCATAAGTGCAATGCTATGTGCATAAAAAAGTTTGACATCACACCTCACAGAAACCTATTGTACGTATGCCGTATGTCTAATAGGAGAATTTGCTCAAATTGAAATCCAAGTAAGCTGGAAGATATTTTCCTTAGCATACATCTTCAAGAAGTACGATTAGGAAAATGAACCTTCTACTGACCTCAAAATCAAGTGCATATCAATATCAGACTCATGCTGAGGGAACTGCTCAATGCATTGTAAAGTTGCATTTTCATATACAATACATTCTAAACCACAAGCATTCCAGTAAAGAAAAACACATCTGTTGTAGTCGAGACCATCAGGTTCCCAGTAAATTTTTAAACAAAATAACTAGCATTAATTAAAGTAAAAGTCCAAGGCGGAATAACTATAAACTGATTTCATAACAATGAGCAACAAAAAGATTTTCTGGTTGAAAAGAGGTAAGCAAAAACAAATCCATTCAAAAATGGATTGGACTGCAGTAGAAATCCTCAGGTTTTAAGGTAATAATTTCAACAATGATACAATTGAGAACACGGATAGAATGGATTAAGACCGAGTTGTGCATGGAGTTATAGCAATTAAATTATTTATTTATTTAAACTGATAAAAGTGTAATGGTTGGTGCCTTCGGATTTGCTGGTGTTGATAAAAGATCGGAAAGGATCAAAATTCCTGCGTACTGTCAGACTTAGTGAAAGCTGGTTCAAGATTCGTTTGGAAAATTCAAGCAACTGGTTTGGTTGCTTTTGTGCACAGGACAGGAGAGCGTACGCAGAATTTTCTTTCCGAAAGGGTAAAAGAAGAGGGATCCGGCAGCGATTTTAGCCTCCGGTTTGGTGAACCAGTACAAATACCTAGGCGAGTGTTTGTCGACTTATCATTCCAGGTGAACGTAATTTATTTAAAAAATAAGGACAACACGAAAAACTTAAATCACATTGAAGAACATGAACAAATTATAAAATGTTAGGATTATTAACATTATGCCCTGTCATTGAAGATAAACCGGTGTTGCTAAAGAAGATAAAAACTGGGCTAGCAAAGATGGATGTAAAGCATGATGTGAGTTTGATTAAATTTTGACTTTTGCAATAAACTAGCACAAATATGAAATTTGAAGTATTTTTGAATTTGAAAAGCAGACGGAAATGAACTTTTCTTTGAAATAACAATGTGTTATCATCGTTTTCACTTTTAATCATACAACATGTTTCGTGTTATTGTCAGTATAAATCAATTTATTACATTGATATCAAAACAATCTAGAATAAACTCAAATTCTTACATAATTTTAGGTTCGGATGAAAAAGAATATGAGATTGCGTTAGACTGTATATCATAGTCATTACCTGAGTTTCCTATGTCAACAATCGTGTATACTGACATCGTAGTAAACTCCTTGAAACCATACCTTCCGGTTCTGCTGCTACGCATGATTGCGATAGGAATGTGAGGTTTAAAATTATTTTAAAATTTAAAATTTAAACTTGGTAAGATTAGGTAGCTTACTACTGCCTTAATCCGATGGATCGTCGCTGAACCCCAAAGCATCCGCCGCTATTGCAGCTTTTTCCATAGCAGCTTTAAGGTAGTCAGTCTCATCATCGTCGTCATTTCGATTTGGAGGCTGACCAGTCACGAATTTTGGTACCACATAAATCATTGAAATCTCTGTTCTCCGTCACCTGTGCTTGTGTTGGAGATGGTCTACGTAGCTCTGCAGCTTTAATCACGTCCATCTATGTCAGATATGAAATTAAATTCGTTGCAAAGTACAGATCTAGCACTGTTATACATATACAACGTTACATATATATGTGTGGCAAAAACCCAGCAAATCTCATCTTATAGGTGTAGTTAAAGGAATTCCAATGTTCCGGGAGTTTGTTCCTTAATAAATTGTTTCAGCTCCTTCATCAATTTGAACGCATGAAAAGTATTCTATTACATTAATATAATCGTGTTTAACTATACATTGAAAGTTCTTGCATGTCCCTATGTTTCTTTCTCTTTCATGTACTCCTGCTTCAACAACTCTAGCTCCTTCTAATCGTCTTCAGCCATTTCGAGCTTAGTCTGCTGTTTGCGAAAGTACATCGCACGCTGCAGTTTCTTAAAGGGGATGTTAATAACGTCCCTTATAAGCAGGTCCAAGTCTCCTGTCAAATAATTGTAGAAAAATATTCGTTTTTGAAAACTAATCTGAATTCTGAAAAAAATTAGTCACGAACGGATTTAATTTTAACAATTTTTTTAAATTTTAAATTCCAAATTATCCGTATGTAAACTTCTTAAAGTACTCCCAGTGCTCATCCTGAAACTCAAAAACACAAGTTTTTTGCTGCAACATTTCCACGAAAATATTTTTTCTATCCTCATCGAAAGGTAAGAGGACCAAGATAAACATCTTAACACGCCTAGAAACTTCGTCGTCCACTTATCCAGATACGTCACGTTGGACCTAAACACTTCGTTGCGCTGATTGAAAAATTCTGTTACTTGCTCCTTAGTTGATTCACAATTCTTGGTGGTGCCCCAAAGAATAAAGCTGAATCCAATAATGGTTTTTTTGGAAACACTGATCTGAGTTAACGAGAAAATATGACAGATTAATCAAGTGCGCCCTTGATATTTTTGCATCCAAAAATATTTTCTAAATTTCATTTGGGCTTCGCCGTGTTCACCATAATTTTCTTTGAAAGCACTGCTTCACCGATTCAAAGGTTTCATTGTGAGAACCATTTGCTTTTGACACTGACCAAGCTGTATTTGTTTCACCCTTCATTTGACTCATTTGCACGTAAAATATTAGATAAAAGAAAACTAGAAAATAAATACATATATTAGGAAAGTACTCAAAGTTATATTGAACGTTTTCGATTGATGTTCCAAGTGGCTGACATTCTCGATACTCGATGCTTCCATTATATTGATGTACATACTTTATACGATGTCGACATTCGTTCTCTACCTCAACAAGCTCCTTGTGAAACTCGTTTGTGTAATTTTCAATAACATTGAAAAGACCTTATTCCTTTTTTATCTTTCTATATTTTTACAGGAGGAAAGTGACTCGAATAGTGAATTTAAATCAGTAACATGAACCGGTGAGTGATATTTTAACTGATTGTAAGTTTTTTGTACTAATACCACTATATCGAATATACAGTTTTAGCATACGATTCTTACCATTAATAATTTTTTCTTCCTGCGCTACCTTTCGATAAACCATTTAATTCATCAAAAGTAGAGTTGCTTTTGCAAAATGATCGATTTCCGAAACTTTTCTATTTTTTGCATCACTCTCTTGGAGCCACCGCTATCACTTTTCCCGTCACACTAGAGTGAGAGTAAGTAGAAACCATTTCCATTCGCCTATCCACTTTTGCTGGCCCTTGTAAGGGTGATTTCATGCCACATTCGCTTTTGTGATTTTCTCCAATTTTTGCATCTACAATCATAGAAAAGGAGGATGCATATTTGTCAGGTTTGGGAGTGGGCCACGGTTGGGTTGACTTGCTCAGATGACTTGTTATGTCCCTTGTTTTAGTTTCTGAGTTCCCTATGCCACCATCACTTTCAAGAGGAAATAAGTCTATGTATTTAAGAGGCAACCCTCATACGACATCATTCAGGCACACATCTACATTGACTGAGTAACAATCCAACAAATATTCGTAATTCACTATACACGACCGTCTTGATATCATAAGCAGCAAGAAGAAGAAAAGATTGAACAAAGATGCCAGTTAAAAACAGTTGTATTGCTCTTTTATGGAGCTTTTCTTTGACAGGAGCTTGTGACAGAGTTTGTATGTATTTTTGAGTTGGGCAAAATATTGTATATGAATATACTAAATGGACATATTTAAAGGTTTTTGGTGCAACATGTATTTAAAAGTAGTGTGTAGAATAAGTATACACAAAATATTGTGCCAAGAAGCACTGCATAGGTTTTTTTCGATCCATATTTTGGACTATGTGTAAGGTGCGGACTTGACATGTTGTATTCAAGAAGAAGAGTTCAAGAGGAAATCGGATAATACAACCATGCATTTTGTTTGTATTTTGTATTAGAGTTGCTAGACTTAGTATTGTTAAAAGTTTCGCAATGTATTACTATTGCTATGTTGTGTTCTTGATGGGATTTTGAGTAGAAAGGAGAATGAGGATTTTGGAAGGCATGATCAGCTGGAGCACTGGGAGAGGGGGAATAAGTTGATATAATTACTGGGCCTTGATGGATGCAACATCATTCCAGTTTCAGATTTCCCAAGAGACGTTTTGTTTAACACTATAGTTTTTTACGAAAGTAAATAAACAAATATTTTCTAGTGCTGTGGTTTCTTCTTCTTTTTTGTGTCTTTTGGGGGAAAAGTAGAATTTTTTGTATTAGATTCTTAAAGTTTTTTATTGGTTTTCAAGTAGAGTAATTTGATAGCTGTATTTAATAATAATATATATAATATTAGTTGGCTGTTAGTGTTCAGTAATTTTTAAGGGAATCGCATAAGCTTATTTAAGGTAATTGATCGTACAATTTATAATTTAAGATATAAGTAGAGTGTATAATAACATGATGTGTCAGAAAGTTTATAAATTTTTATGTGTAATTCGCGAAAATGCGGATTAGGGATATTGCCGTATACATAGAGAGAATAGGGAGATCACGGAACGGAGTCGCGGGGGATCGCGAAAAGATGACCTTGTCTCACCATTTCGTGATCTTGGTTGCGAAAAACCGAGAAGAAGGATGTGACGCATGACATGTGGGACTACAGGGACATGCAGTCAGGTACGTAACATCGTACGCATACACACGCATTTTGGCCATGCGAGCTAAATCTGGACATGTTTACTGTCGTTTTAGAAAGCAGCGAAGGCCTAGTTTGAAGGCCTAGAGCAAGGCTTAGCTGATATTTTCGTGTGAGATCCACGATTTTCGATTGAACATGGGTATGTGTGGAATTGTGCTGTGTATGCATGTTCTGGGTATACCTAAAAATACACACGAAGGGTCCTTTTTTCGAGGGCTCGGCGTTGCCAGTATTCAGGAAGTTCCTTTAGTCTATCGGCTTAATGAGAGGAGAACACGACAAAATCGTAGGTACATTCTTAGGTAAAATTTTGTACATTCTTGAACATTTGTACAAAATTTGTACATATTTGTACATACATTAAGAATTCGTTTGAGCGTAATAACTGAAATTGATTGCATTTTTTAGGAAACGCTCGTTACTGTCACTTTATGCAGGGTTATTCCGATACGTGGGTGCCGCCGACCCATTCACAATAACGTTGCAAGGGTGGCAGACTGCAAAACATCATCGCAGGTGCACAAATTTGACGATTAGGTATTTTGTGTGGGTGTTGCGTGGGTGCTTCATGTGAATATTTTTTTGTTCTTATAGCAAAGTGATGCCTCCTCTGCTGCCAACAGTAAAACTCTACCTAAAAAGGGTCGTGTACGCGCCCAAAACGCTGTGACAAACGTGAGTGTCATCGACTAGTGTCTAATTCACATTCTAAGCTTCTACTCGCCGTCCAACGGCATAAATCATACGCCAAGTGTGCAGTACACCTCCGTGTACTTACAAAGAAGGTACCTAAGTGTCACATGGTCATGTATTCGCGAAATTTGTGACCTTGAACCAACAATTTGGGGTAACATGCCTTATTCGTTTACTCTTATTGTAGGAAATCGGGATTGCTACCACTCCCCGTCGTGTGAAGCTGCCTCGTGCGTGTGTCCAGCCTGCCTGCACTCCAAACAAGAAGGTACGTTTTCAGTGTATGATAAGAATGAATAGCAATAGTGTTGTGTAATAGGATGATGAGCTGTTTTGACGTTTCCCTGTTCCGTTTTTCTGACTAGCCAATTATTCAAAAGAGTGTGCGTCGTGATACCGCCGTCGTTCTTCCAGACGTTGCCCCTTCAGATGTCACCGCGCCACTCTATCCCAAGCGAAAGCGGAGGCAACGCGCGCGGGTGTTTACACGTAAGCGTGGCAGTGGAACGAGCCGACCCCTAGTGTTACGGTTATTTTGATTAACAAATAAATGTATATTTTTCAAAGACCGGATAGACTGCGGTACACTACGAGTTTCCTGTCTTTGTCAAGGATGAAGTCATGGTTCTTGGCGCCGGTTTGTTACGCATGTACGCGACAGGAACGCACACAAGCATACCCAACCCAATGCGGTTCAGGCATTGGTGCAAAGTTATTATTGACCACTATAACAATAACAAAAAACTGCTGGTAATTGTCTCACGTGACTTCGTATGCCCGCGTTGGTACCGCGAACATCTCACAACAGGAGTGTATGAGAAACTGTCACCTTTTTACCCGAGAAGGGGGGTCATATTGGACTTCTGTCCATACAAAATGGTATTTCCCAGCCGACATTTCAATTCTACGACGTCAAAAATTTCCCGGGGTGTAGTGACTCTTGGGTTAGCAAGTGGCAGTACAAAGCTTTGCCCCATGTCATGCGGAAATTGCGTTCACCGATAAGACAGAATGCTCATGAAACAGGGCGAGTAAAGGTTATGAGGACTACTGTGGACATGATGCCAGCATCCCTCACAACAGGGTAAGACAAGGGAAGCCTGGTATATTGATGCTATCAGCAGCTCAAAAAATGACAGAATGGCGAAGGGTCTTTCTTCCGTTGAGTTTATGAATGAAAACATGAAAAAAATTTGTTCAATAACAGAAATTAGCAGTGGTGAAAGAGGGGAACTTCCAAATGAATCATTTGGATATTTCTGATATGGCCAAAAGTACAACACAGCTTGAAACAAATCTTGATTTTGAAGATCTTCAGTTGAAATACGTCCCGTTTTCCGAATTTTTTATGACAGTTTTCTAAAGGAGTATGTATCAGCTTCCTGCTTGAATCAATAATGGACACCAAACGAAGTGGAATGAATATTCCACGCTCGGTGTCACGATTGAATCAATTCCATGGAAGAGTAACATGCAGAGATTGACTTTTCTTGATGGATGAATATGAATTGGATTCACTTACCTTTAAAAAATCAAACCTTCAAAATCTTCAATCAAATTAAGTGTCTTTTATTCATAAAATTCTTGGACACTATAATACTTTGCAATTATGCTAAATGTAATGAATCTAAATCAAATCATTTCAGTAAAAACTGATTTTCACATAGACCCCAAAGATTTCACATATGCTTACTGCACAAGCGATAAACTTAATTGTTTGATGATTTTAAAAGTACAAGTTAAATTTGTGTGCATATGATTATGATTACTACTCAAAAGCTCATTTTATCTTCATCAAACATTATATTTAATTTGCAATTATACAGGAAGTACAACACTTATTTATTTTCCAGACTATGTTTATTTTGTTTACTTATAAGTTTACCCCGAATACGTGGAAGTACATGTAATTCCTCGTATTTTTTCCAGAGATTGTTATGATAAGATGTCCATGGCGTTGTTGTTTCACTTATTTATTATTCAAAAAACTTGGAAGTACATGTTATTTGTAATTAGTAAATGTAATGTACTTCCATTTACTTTTAGCAAGATAAAGTTTTTAAGAATTTCTTCTTCACACTTTTTATTCGAGAAAACTGGAAGTAGAACCTGTTCTTCCTGCACCACCAGTACAATATTTCCGTGTAAGGGGATCCGAATATGCAGGTAGTATCTTTTCATGCTTGGTAGAAGGTGGGGTTGTACTACACGGATTTAAGTTTTGCAACCGAAATATTGGATTCTTTAATGGTTTAACATTGAAATTAGTGTAGGGATTTTGGCATCTTATTCCAATTGCTATGAACAGTGAATTGGGAACATGTTGTATGGTGTTTTTGGTCATATTGTTATTGCTTTTAGTGCTGCTTATAGTAATAATGGTTTGTTTAAATCCGAGTATATTTAGTAGACCCTTCTTTTTGGTAAATAAAACCAAAATTAGAAGAATTCAGCCAAAAAAACTTTAGAATTTCTGGTCAAATAAACCTGGTCTATTATTGAATGTTTTCTTTATTTTGTTGTATTTTGAGTAAATATTCATCAGTATCATAACATAATAGTTTTGAATAGTGTAAAGCAAAAAGGTTGTTATCAGACCGAAACTAGGGTACAAACTTTGTAAAATAAAATGTGACGAATATTTTAAAGCATTAATAGAAAAAAATAACTCGCCAAAAATCCATATGACGATTTCGCTTGACTAAAAATAAACGCTTGAACTGTAAATATTCGGGTCGTACTAAAACCCACAACCCACAACCCACAACCCACAACCCACAACCCACAACCTACAACCCACAACCCACAACCCACAACCCACAACCCACAACCCACAACCCACAACCTACAACCCACAACCACAACCCAAAACCGTTGGAATGTACCAGGTTATGTTTAGTAAGGTTTTGAATGTTGGTTTAAATATTATCAGGTTAGGTTTGGTTAGGTTTTGAATGTTGGTTTAAATTTTATCAGGTTAGGTTTGGTTAGGTTTTGAATGTTGGTTTAAATATTATCAGGTAAGGTTTGGTTAGGTTTTGAATGTTGGTTTAAATATTATCAGGTTAGGTTTGGTTAGGTTTTGAATGTTGGTTTAAATATTATC
>JAQFXM010008331.1:0-10803 GCA_034693345.1 Entomobrya multifasciata | reverse complement strand
AAGACACACCTTCCTAATTAATGCAAATTACCCAATAGATAAATGGGTTTATACGGTACATAAACAACAACCAAACAAACTGGACATCATTGTTTCATACAGCAATGTGTAAAAAACCGTTACCGTTACCACCAAAATTTTCTTTATTTTGCAAGTTACATCATGGTCAACATGTTTTTGTTTTACTCTACCTTTCTAAGCTGAGATTTTAGCTATTTAACAATTCAATCCAAATAAGACACTTTTAGCCAGTGTCGTTCATTAACATGCGAAGTTATACAATAATTTATAGGAGTTCCAGTTCGCTTGCTTAAAACACTCATTTCCATTTCATTAATAACGTATGGACGAAGGGCATCATCTTATACTACATAGTATCACTGTTCAATACCTTTATTTTTAAAAAACCATGGTGATTCTGTCGATCCGTTGGTGTGAAGTGTGAACATACTGTTTTTAAACTAGTTTGCTACCATGCATACATACCAGTGTGTCTTTTGATATTAATTTGTCATGTTTTAGGTAAACTTGCACAAATATAATATCACAATCTCACATTTGCATCTTTCACAGGCCGTCTTTAAATATATCTTTGAATATACTTTTCTATTGTAATATTTGTAAATATTTTAAAGTCGTCTAGAGTTCACTTTGAACTTTGAAACGTTGGAATATCTGCACATTTCATTTTTCAATCCCTTTTGTTGTAACAACTTGATGACAGCTTGGGTGGTAAATGAACATTTCGCATAAACTAAATTCAAAGGTAAGCTAAATGTCAATAAAATTCCATCAATTAAACTATTTATTGCGATAAAAATAAATAAATCACATTATTAACGACCATTCGATTCCATCATTAATTTTTGAAGTTACCTTAAATACATTTAAACATTCTTTTTTATGTCACATCTTCCAAGTCGAAGTAGCATACATAATAGCCAATGAACCACTTCTATACGTGGTTATAGCTGACTCATAATTACCCATTTTTTTGTCTATAAACTATAAAAAATCTACAAAACTTGTCGACTGACTGAAAGTCAAAGAAAAAAATCGTGTAACAAACATGTTGATTGTTGAGTGATTGAGGGACAGCTACTTTGCTACGCACATCACATTACCTCTCGAATAACCACCAATCTCAACACTGAACGAATGAATACCTCCGCCAAACCTCCAACCTCGCCTCCTCTTCTTCTCCGTCACCTTAAAAAACACCACACATCTTTTTCTTTTAATATTAATAGCCTATTCATATATTTTTTATCTGTTCATCATCATCACCCTCATCAGATGAACTTGCTCCAGATTTTTTTAGGGAATTCATAAAAATGAACACAATGAAAATGATGAACCTTTTCAATAGGTCTTTTTTCGACGGTGATCTAATCTTATGAAGAACATCATTTCAATAATTATGATGATCTCTCAATAATTTCGTTGGTCATGTTAGCAAACTATATTGCTTTTCTATTCACTAAAATGTTTTTAAAGTTCATAATTATTATAATAGCCATAATAAGAGAAATAATTGAACAGAAAACGATCTATATATTTTTCACATTGAACTGAATTACAAACTGGTATACATGCAATATCAATTGAAGATGGAAAATCAACACCAAAAAAATGCATTTTTACTTCTTGTGTCGTGACGTGCTATATGGTGTTTTAGCTTGAACTGTGCTGCCCTGATAAAAAAAATGGTAACGATATGATATAATATGTGATTATATAAAAATCAAGTGCATACTTGATGAAGTGTCTGTGATCTCATTTATTGAAAGGAAAGAGTAAATAATACATGTATACTCGTTATAATGACAAACAATGCAATGTAACAAAATAGCTATGTGTATAAAAAAATTACCATGCATGGTAATGATAATGAATAATAAAAAGGAATGAAAGAGAGGATGATGAAGATTTTTAACAGGGTCACAGCCACAGGATCAAGTTGGTGATTTGGTGTTGTAATTTATATGTAAAAAAATATATTGATTACATAGTAGTAATTATGATACTGATCGATGCATTGGAATTCCTGTCGATCGAGCTAAAAAACTAAACAACCAAAATTCATCTTCTTTAGTCGTATGGCATGGCAAATTGGTTTGTATGTAATGTAATCGTAATCATTGGAAAAATTAATCTTTTTTCTTGGAGCAAATGAGCACCTGATTGAAATTGAGATATGAAGATACAATACAAGCTTTGTTTGTACTTTTGTGCAGTATGTGCACTGTGCACCTGTTTGCAAATATGTAGATGATAGCTCAATTAATTAGTTTTTATTCCCTTTTTTACAAGCGCCATCATTAACAGTAACATTGTCAAACAACAGGTGGATGGATTTGGATTGGATCTTACCGGTGGTGCGGCGATTCATTGAAAAATTTACAATGCCAAACTTTTTTAATGATTGGCTATCAAATCAAAGTTAAAAGAGAAGAAAGATAAAATAAGTAAATGAGACTTAAAGTATGTATTTATGCAAATGTATTGACATAAAAAAAGATTCCATTGTTATTATTATAGCTATTTCGTGACTATAAAAATAACTTTGACAGTTTGGATGTTGGAAAAAAGAGAGTGACACTTTTGTTCTCTTCTGTTTGGTTTTTTTATTACCTGACTGAAAAATTCGTATTGAAAAAAGGATAGATAACACAGCAGCAGCACAGCACACACACGCACACTTAAAGTTAAAAAGAGATAAAGTGGGATTTATGTAAAGATTTCTTATGCAATATTTTCAAGGGAGATACATAAATAAATAAAAGGCTAAGGAAATGGTCAATTCGTGTAAAAATATTGGGAATCATAAATTATAAGGGAGGTTATGGCAGTGCAGCGTTGGCAGATTGATGCGCTGATTTTTTTTGAAGAAGAAAAATTAATTAATTAAAAATTCAGCTATTTTTGTGATCCCACATTTTTTTCCTGAAGGACATGTTTATAAAAATCATCCCTCAAAACAAAGCCGATTAAATGCAAATGAACAAGAAAAGTGCAAAGGAATGCAAAGCTATTTTGCTTTAAAAAATACAAAAATAAGCTATCAGAGTGTAATCAGTAATCACTAATTAATTTCAAATGCACATAGATTGTAGTTTTTTGGCAAAAAAAGATGTACTCAAAAAATTCATGTCTTGTGACTCGATAAACTTTTGGAACACAAAACACAATGAAAAATACAATGTTGAGTATGCATAATGATAGTGATCTGTCCGAACAAAAATCCCTTTTGTGCGCAATCACTAATCGCCGTCGTCAAAATTTGGTTCCCTTTTCATCTCATCACACTTTAATGAGAATTTTTTGTTGGTTGTATTGACTGTTGATGCAAACTAGAAAACCTGAAGACCACAAAACATGAAAGAATTTTTATATCAGATCAATAGTGCACGACATTTTTTTCCGAAACAATTACGTACACAGAAATCTTCCCAATGTAGTAAAAAAAACTGAAGTAATCCACCAAATAATGAAGGAACATAGCCAAGCCCAAATTCAAGGACACTAAAATTCACAATTTAGCAGAGAGATGATAACATATTTTTTATTTATTTCGTTACAGATCACATCCTCTTTTGTTACAGATAGCACTACGTTATAAATGCACACGTGTGTACACTGTACAATTTGTGAATTGCTGGTTTTAAATGGAAGACTTTTTTGGTGAGAGCAAAAGAGCATAACTAATCAAGCATGATATTGTTATGTAGCCATTTATGTCTTTACATTTGCAATAAAAACCACACCATTATCATTCCAACAATGATGGTTCACTCACAACAATAAAAAATGTCTAACCGTTTTGTTTTCTTGATGTTCTTCCTATAATCTGTTATACTTACGATTACATGTTAACTTTTGTTAAACATTCCAGATTTCATTATTGCAGACAAAGCAGTAAAACTATATAATTGTTTGCTTAAATCAATCTCGAAAATCAGAAAAGACGTGCACAAATTCTTGACAATGACTTTGTTTACATCTCACAGGCATTTTCCTTTACAATGAAGGTTTTTCTGAAATTGAAAAAAATTGATTGTTCTCATCGTGTTTACATGTTTCTAACCAAATGCATGCATATTTTACAAGTATTATGGACTATGGACACAAATGTAAATGTGCACATAGGCATGTGATAATGATAATATCCAGAGTATTTTCTTTAAAAAACAAAGAAAAAAAGAATACCTGAATGTGAGCCAAGAGAGATAAATTGCTGTAGATTTTAATTTCCTGGATTTTTAAACAAAATAACATACTTAATTGTAGGGTGATATAACTTGCATTATGCAAACTTGTCTTTAAATGTGTGTCTGTGTAACATGTTACATGTCATCCAATTTGAGATCATTACGTTTGCTTAAATAAAGCCGCTAATTGGAACGCTTGCGGCGACGGCGACAACGCAAAAAATCATTATGCATGAAACATGTAAATGTGACGACGACGACAACTACAATTATAATTGCAGTTTTGTTTGTTGCCAACAATTTAGTCATGTTTTCTGTTTTGCATGAGTCGTAACATACATGTAAGAAATTTTTGCTGGAGTTAAAAAAAATCGAATCCGAAAAAAATTAAAATCTATGTCCCAAATCGATTAATGTGCAAATGTCAAGGATTCAATTAGTTTCCTTTTTACCTCAACTTTAGTGTCTTCCTATGCTACGACTATGCGGAGAATTACCCATCTGTAGTGTAAAGAGGTCCCTTGTCATTATATGAAATTTGATATTGGACTTGAATTTACACACAAACAGTTCAATCAATTTCATGCGTCCTTTTTCAAACATTTTTTAAAATCACACACAATAAAATTAAACATCTTCCGCCTTCTTTCAACGAAAATCTGGAAATTTTGGTCAAGTTCAAGAGTATCGTGTGTCCATTTTTATTTAATTCCATCATAACCAAAACAAAAGTTGTAAAAAAAATTCTTAGAGGACATGATAAATCCTTTTTTCATTGAATGAATGAAAACGTTTGAATGAATGAACGAACGAAGTCCCTATTTTTTGCAATGTCATTCATCTGCTAACACTACTGACATGTGATGACTTTTGGCATGGTACTTTGAGAGATGTGATGAATATGTCTAGTCGACACCGACACAGACATTACATTACAGTACAGTTACACGTTCATAAATTTACTACTCCCAATTCCACTTTCAATCTCTGTATTGATCGATTGTTAAATTTTTGGTAGGATAATGTAACAGCTAACCCAATAAATAACAGTTTTTAACAAGACAAAAAATTGTAGACACACCGTCGTTCCTAAAATGTGTGTCTGTCACATTTTACTACATATCCGCATCTTAAATGCAATTTAATCTGGATATCTCCTCAAATGAAAATGCATGACATGCTATAAAAATCCTAGCATTTTTGTTATCTGTACTTTGCGCGTGTGCTATACTGAAATTGATCATTATTCTCTTAAATTCTTCAGCAAATAATAATTAACAAAAAACGTGATTTTTTAAACCGCACACGTGCGTTTTATTCTCTGGACTTCGTCATAAATTGTGTACCGAGTACAGAGACGGTGTAAATCTTACTGAATGTGCAATTACACCTGTTCCTCTTCCTCAACATTTTTATCTGATCTCTTACATATCTCAAATCTCAACTAATTACTGTTACTCTTGTCGTTGTGCTGTGTTTTGTGGCTTATGAACTTTCCAGGAAGAGAACGGTTTTAAAGGTTGTCTGAAAATTGAGTTGGTTTATGATGACTAGTCCCTTATTTGACAGTCTAGCTGTCTGTCTGTCTCTTTTCTAAAAATTTATGTTGAAATTGACAGGTAGGCTGATAAACAACAATGAATGCTTACACCTTTGCTATTGTTCGTGTTGATTCAAGGTATCAATTAATTCTCATTGTTCATTTCTACTACGAATCTTCAATGAATGTGATCCGATCTGTGTGATCTGATGTCCTACTGAAAGACAATATATGAAAGAGAGACGATTATATGACATGATATTATACACTGTCAAAAATGTACTTGTACACTGCCCTGCCCAACAGTTTCTCACCATCATCAGATTTAATTATTTTAAACCCTGAGAACCCTGTAGGGATATAGTAGGAAGGATGATGATGATGAAATGACGATGACGATACCTACTTGTTTTTTAAAATTAGACAAATCAAGGCAGCTATTATTTTGTTCCGTCGTGTGGGTATTTGTTCAATAATCCAAGGTAAAATATTTTAATCATAGTAATGATAATGATGAGTTTGCGTCGAGAATGCAAATTGAGTGTGATGTGAGGATGACTTTTTACTTTTTTTTCGGCAGACTACCACTATAACGATTATGATTACATGTTACCTGTGTGTATAAATTTTATTTACATATTTACCTTCCTTACCTACTCATTTAATATTTTTGTAGGCCTTTTTTCATACATGCACCATGCACCGATACAAATTGACCACTTGATTTTTACAAACTCTCAAGAACTTTTGTGGTGAGTTTGGCAGGACCTTAAATTATACAAGAAGAAGCATGGGAATTTAGGGTCCTTGAAAATTAAAATGTATACAGATATTATTTAAATGACATACTAGACAAAAACAGAGGAAATCTACTTGCTAGGAAAGAAAACTTATATGGAAAAAGCCAAGCCTTCTTTTAAACTTTAATATAATATTTTAATGATGGATGGATGATGATGCCTATGAGCTATTAAACAAAAGAGAGTCTCTTAAAACAGAGAACTAAGGAGTGTTAAAAACTAATCAACAGAGAATCCTTCAAGGGTTTCCTTTTCATGTAACACTCACAATACACCTATTATGAAATACATAATATATTAATGTATTTTTCCTCCTCCGACCGATGTATCAAAACAAAAAAACGTTTTTGGAATGTCAATGAGATGATGGGTCCTTTACTCATTTTTCAAAAAGTGATCTTGATCATCATCACCATTCATAATAATAAAGTTTAGTAAAAACCTCTATCCCAATAAATTATTACAATAAAACAAACAGGTAGACTATGATAATAAAAAGGCCAGATATTTCGCAGCAGCTGAAGCCACAAATTCTACGCAGTGGTTGTGGACTAACGGTCTAACTGACTAAATAGGGTAACCCTGTAAACTAGGCGCGGTCGATTTGAAAGATGAGGTCAGTACAAATAGTAGCAAAAGCAGCAGGATAATAATTTCTCAACAGAAGCACCACAAAAACATATAAATTACATGCATTTTACATGCTCTTGTAAGTGAGTCACAGTTACAAGTTACAAAATGATATAACGATAATGATTGCACACATTTAAAAAAAGGATCTCACCAAAGACATCTTCCATTGTTGCAAAAAAAATCCATACCCATTTAATCCATAATAATCATAATCAGAAATCGACTTGAAATTTTTGTAGTTTTGAGTACCACAAAAATGAAATGTGCTCGTTCAGTCAGTAAGCAATTTTTTTGTAACAATTTTCCACCTTAAATATCAACAAAACAGGTGTAAAGGACATAACACTACGATGACGATTGACGATACTGTTATCATTCTTCACTTTTGCCGGTCAAGTCAAATGAATAGACAAAAAAGACAAGCCCACACGTCACGTCAAGTCACGTCGTCGTCAGCCTAGCCAGTATACTAGAATACAGAGTCAAGTGCAAATCTTTAAAAAATATATATTAGCAAACTGTCAATGTTAAATAGAACATTCTTTGGGATTCCAACACGTCAATGACACTTTGATATGAAAACATCACTTCACATTATCATTGTCGTGGAATAAGGTTTGGCTTGGCATAGAAAAAAAATTATGCTAATGTGATACCGGCGCGGCTCTGCATACACTTTAAGATGATATTTTTTACTTTCCTCTTCACTGATTGTGATTGATTATAACTACTTTATAATCTTGGTTACGCCAAAATAATAAAAAAGACGTATTGGAATTGACCCAGTAAAATTACAAATTATGCTTTATGGACGTACTACGTAAATATATGGAAATGGACAGGTGAAGATCCCCACACATTTGACTAATGAACGTATATCCAATTCACCACCCAAAATATCCAAATATGCGAAAAAGGGCTTGCACACGAGCACAAGTGACAATATCAGATTATCATTAAAAATTAAAGCGATACATACTATATGACTAATTGTAAATGGAAGGGACTTGTTATGAAGGATTAATTACAAGTTTACTTTATTTATTTTAAGATTTTTTTTACTATTTTCTTTAAAGTGCCAAGTGCACTTACACGCGCAAAAGAAAAAAGGATTTACTTTTATTTTCAAGTGCATCTTATTTTTTCAAAAGTTAAATAGTTTAAAACGATTAAAATTTTGTTACGATTATTGCATTTGTTAGCATGCTTGTTTTAAAAACGAGTACATACATGATGCGACAAGCCTTTATGCCCTATCATGCCAAAGCCTTGCGGCGAGATATAAAGAGATACTTAACTTTAATTCGCTTGTTGAAGTACAGCCATATTTTATGTAACAGTTTGTATCTACTTTGTATACATAACATGTTTACAAAATTACTATCACTTTTAAAATTTAAGTTTTATACCTATTACTAAATTGCGTAAATAAAAATGACAAATCACAGACAGTAGTAGGGTGGATCCTTTTTGTCTGTTGTCTCACAAATTTATTGTAGAAAGATTGCATAAAAATGCTAAATGGTTGGTTTAAAATTTAAAAACAGGTGAGTAATAAAAGAAAGCCATATAATTCAATGGTATTTAAACTATTTAAAAATAAATAGTAAATTATCGTAAATTTTTCTGCTATAAACATGAGAGACGTTTTTATGTTGACCTGCAAAATTTCTAACCAATCCTGTTCACGTCTATTTGCTAGTAATTAAAATTAAAATCAATTTTAAGGGTTAGCTGAATAAATTATTTAAAATCGTAATAATTTTCGCAAGTTAACAATTAAATATAAAGTGATTTATCCGTTAACTGCATAATTAAATGCATAATGCATGCATCCTATTTTAACTAGCTCTCTATCTCTCTTCTTCTTCTTCTATTCTTCTTTCTTCTTCTTCTATTCTTCTTTCTTCTTATTGATTCATCTCTCATCTTGCTAACCTAAATAACAGAAAATACTAAAACAAACGTTTTAATTTTAATGAAGACAGTTGAAGGCAGTGCACCATGTCATTAAATATCGTCTAATTATTCATTAGAAACATTCCGTGTACACACATAACTTACACAGCCATAAAAAAGGAAGAATGTCAATCTATTAAATTATTATTGAGAATTAAAGGTCAGCCTTTTGCTAAATACAAAGCTATAAATCATTAAAAATCATATTCAAATGAAAAATTAATGAATTTTTTAACTACCGCTGCTACTACCAAACTAGTAGCATCAAGAAAATCAATACAATTTTTTTTACATAATATTCTTCAATGAATATGATTGCTTTACAGTCGCTGTCATCATCATCATCAACATCATCATCTTGATTATTAGCAGAGTAGCAGACAGGAGATGAGTTTTTTGCCATTTTTATAAGCATAAGCCAAGTCGCAGTCGTCGTCATCGACATCGGATGAAGGAATCATTTGCCTGAGGGAAGGGTAAGGCTCTATTTTTTAAAGGTACCTAAAATTGACACAGGCCCTGCATGGCATGGTGATGTGATAACTTGACTTTTGTTAGTGAAGCCTTTTTTACCAACAGTAATTTTTCATTTATAATAATTTTTTACGCATGTTGCGTTTTTTAATTTAAGCAATGTCAATAAAAAGACATTTAATTATTATTAATGGCTTACATGAACTTACATGCGCGAAAGACGACTTGATTTGATTTAATTGAAAAGAATGAATGTATGCTATGCTATCTTATCATCTTGTGTATTGGTATGTTAAAGCATGAATATATTAATAGAAAATTATATCTATCGATCGATCGATTATTGGGAATCACCTGTCTATACAACTAACGCATAACATTACTTTCAATTGAACAAGTTAAAATATAACAATAACAATACAAATGAGAGTAAGCAAGTCATTGTCAAGTGTGCCTTAAATAATGATAGGTTGTTGTTGTTTTTTACATTGAAACAATCGATGTACGAACGAGCCCCTCAAGTCAATAAATTACAATGTAAATGAAAGAAGAGTAGAGAATAGAAAAAGTTAAAAGTAGAACTCGACTAAATTTATCACTGGTTATGTAAGCAATTTGTAATAAGCGTCATCACTTCATCATCATCATTATCATTGTCGTCTTACATGTCTTTTGGCTTATCTTAGGTTGTTAATCGATGATGGATTCGTGTTATTACAGAAGATGATAAAATATGTAGAACAAGAGATGATTGTGCAACTTGTCTTTTTGGAAAGGGAACGGAATATCCGATGAAGTTGCCGTATTAAAAATATTTCCGAACGCTGGTACCCGTTACAATAAGCATTTATTTTACATACAGTAACTTTACATAACTGATTATCTCCTTCTAGTTAGTTTTCTCTCGTTGCATACGATATCAAACTTTGTGCTACTTAGGTATCAATGACCAAATTAAATTGTTTGGAACAATACGCTTTTTATAAAACCATTTAACTTGTCCAAATTTTAATTTAGAAGTAAAACACTAAAATCAACTTGTTTTTCTTTTCGAAAATTTTCCCCGAAAAATAATTCTTAATTTAATCAATTTCAAATTTTTTCACAAGTTACTGTCTTTAGTAATAAGAGAAACGAGATTGGGCTTTCCTATATGCAGTGTAGCAGTTTTCGTTTTCTGAAATTG
>JAQFXM010008330.1:0-10803 GCA_034693345.1 Entomobrya multifasciata | reverse complement strand
TTACGGCAATTTAAGGTTACTAGGGTTGAAAAGGAGGTGCCACAGATTGAGGCTGGGGGTGTGGTACTAGTGCCAAAAATGTATCATTTTGTTTTCAGGGTAAGGTAATTGAGCTATCAAATATACGGTATTTATGCATGTATGTATGTATTTTATTTTGGGATTATAATTTTACAAATAAACAAAAGCATGTTACCCTGCACAAACTGTGACCCTGCATTATCAAATGTTTATGAAACGTTTACTTCCTATGTCATTTTTCTTTATTACCGAGTTCAAAAAACGGTCAGTTTCATTTTACTTTTTGTTCTGTATTCCATAATTTTCATGTAGTAATTCCATCTAACGCACAATAATAAATCGATGAGTTGACGATATATCTAAATAAATCATGAGCACTTAGATGAACACCCTTGTACATTAAAATAATTATATTACATTATCCATGATACGCACGTGCCTCAGGGATTTTATGTTTTACCAATGATACGTCAATTTATTCATGGTAAAGGGCTACAACTTATATTTCTATTACATAATTTTGGAAGTATTTTAAGCTTGCTACAACCTTTTTTCCAGATAATCACACAAATTTCATTAATTTTACCTCTAATTAGATATCTCCCTAGGGTAATCCCGTTCATTACCCTGACAATTGGGTCGTAGGTTACAAGTGTCTTTTATGTTATCTTTATGAAACCTATTACTTGTGCTTAGACGTTCAAAGTTCAAACAATATCCTAAACTGGGGTTCAATAGACGTACCTTTTGTTCTATCAGTCGGCTTCTTAAAATAATGGGATTTCAAGACGTTTGGATTAAACTGCAGCTACTGTATCAAAAGCTGTTCAACTTTCCATGGATTTTTGACCCAATGCAGGGCTTGGTTAAGCCTCATCCGAAATTGAAATCGGGCCATCAATGGTTACACATGTCTTTGTGGTTTTTTATAAAATTAACCTGCAAAACATTTCTTTGTTATAGTGCGCAACAAATATTTCAGCTAAGTACAACTGTACAAAATACTACGTTACGTGCAAAAATTGAACTAATTTATCACATACTTGTGGTTGCCGTTAGCATGCAATTACTGGTGACTGGATATACCGTTGAAAAGGATCCTGAACTTTTTAGTGTGTTTGTAAACAATATTTTAAAATTAGATCGGGGCATTGATAAGTCAAAATTAAAATTCAACAGTAAATATGATAATCAGTTTGGATATGGAATTGCAATAGTGTTAGCATCATTTCCCTTTCTTGCCTTTTTAGCTCCATTTTTAGTCCCTTATGATCCTATTAATGCCTTATTTGTAGATATACTACCTGACTTTACTAGACACCTAATTTCGGCATTATACTGTGTGGTGATTGTTGTCGGTGGAGCTTGTGTTTGTACTTCCTTCTTGTTGATAACTATTCTTTTTAGCAGTACTCTTGGAAAATGTACTTATCTCAATATGCAATACATTTTAGGACTGGAAAGTGGTAGGAGTTGGAATGACTTTGAAAAAATTATAAGCAAATACTTTCAGTTGTCGTGGGTAATGGATGTATGTAATGAAGTGATTTTTGAATTTGTTCCAACTTTAGCTGGAAATGGAATTGTAATATGTGTTGGATTTAATTGTTGTATAATTTCTGGACTTACTGCCGAGAACTCAAAAAAGATTTTGGTTGTGGGATGTTGCTTAATTGTGATAGGAATGTATTTCTTAATATATTTCTTAGGTTTGCATGCGTCAAAACCAATTACACACTCAACTAATTCGATAAGATTTTTAAGTAGTGTAACTAATCTGAATAAAATTCGTAAAAGGAAAGCAAGATGTTTAAGACCTATAGGATTTAAAATGGGAGCATATTTTCAGTTAAAAAAGAGAACTCCTTTAGATGTTTTTTCAGCTATCTTGAATTACACAATTACATTTGTTATAGGGTAAATATTTTTATAAACAAGCATGTGTATGCTTAAATTCGTTTATATTATATACAAAATTCTAAAAATATAAGAATCATGCAATTACCAATTTCTAACGAACGTAAAGGTAACCGCCCACAGATTTTGAATATTAGTAAAAACCAAACAATCAATACTATTTAACTAACTGGGTACTTTGTTAATTCGAGAAACAGATTATTATTTTATTTCAATGTAAGCCAAAAACTGGTTTTTTAAACGAATGGAATAACTTTCACATTTAAAATAGCATCGACCTAAAGTTACACTGTCTCTTAAAAAAATCTAATTTTCAACACTGTCTTTTATCAAGGCATGCCTGTCTGTGTCTGTCAAGGGAAGTTTGTATTTGAAACACTTTACCCCATACACTAACCTACACAAATCTTTTATTATTAAATTAAATTCTAAAGTTATTTGTACAAAAATTTAAGGCATTTGTTTAAAACTATCAATACGTAATGTCCCAAATTTGACAAAATAATTGATATTAAAAATAGATGAAATAGATAGCTGTCCACATATTTACCTTTTAGTAGTTATTTGATGAATTTTTCGATACTAAAATTTAATGTATTTCATTTACTTACATCTTCGATCAATTAAATTTAATGGATCCCTGAATTTTTATAAATCTATTATTTGTAACTTTATATCTTTTAACTACATTTTAGTATGAAATAAAAAGCTTTCACTTTTCTTATTGTTCATTGTATTACATGTGTTCTAAGTTCTATGAATAGTAAACAGTTAACTCAATATTGATTTCTTGTCAGTTCTTGTAAAGTTCAAGGTTAATATCATGATAAATGTTAAATGCCAATTAAAATTTGACCTACAGTTTAAAAAAAAGGAAAAGTAAGGCAATCAAACCTCACATTGTTCTTTATTGTACCTGTTGTACTGACAAGCACACATGTCGTTTCATTTTGAACTTGACTCCACATATTTGTCTTAAACTACCAACACATTCAATATAATCCGTAATCCCTGTATAGATACTTTACAATCGGTTTGCAAGCCAGTTTATTCATAAATTCTTCGTTGCATTTTTATTGACAAATCTTTACACTGAGAGGTTCGGAAACCATGGGATTTAAGGAAGTTTGGATTGCATTACAGCTTCAACATCAAAAGTTATTTAACTTCCCGTGGGTATATGACGAAAAGGGACGCATACTACAACCCCATCCAGCTCTAAAATTGGGTCGACAATGGCAACATATGACGTTATGGTTTCTCACCAAGTACACGTGTTGGATTTTTCTTTGTTTTAGCATTTATCACAGTTTGCAACAACCTGGGTCACAGAAACAATCGTTAGAAAGTAAAGTTGAAATGATTTACCACATGATTGTGATAGCTATTTGTACACAGTTTTTAGTGACTAGTTACACCGTTGAAAAGAATCCTGAATTTCTAATATGGTTCATAAATACCATTTTTAAGCTTGACCCGTCCTCAAATCCCAATAAATCAAGTGTTAAGGATGGTTTGGAGACTAAAGTAGCGTTCGGAATTGCTGCATTATTTGCAGCGTTTCCTTTTCTCGCGTTTCTAGCCCCAATTCTTGCTCCTTATGATCCTATCAACGTTTTACTTTCGGGAATTTCACCAAGCGTATTTAGACATATTATTTCATCATGTTTCTTTGTTGTTATAGTTTTCGTAGGAGCTATATTATGCACCTCAGTTTTTCTAATTTCTGCTGCTTTTGTCAGCATATTTGAAAAATCTACCAACATGAATCTCAATTCAAGTAAAAAGTTGAAAGACGGTGGCTTCTACGAATTAGTTTTCAAACACTTAGAATTGTATTGGTTAATGAATGCATGTAATGAAGTTTTCTTTGAGTTTGGTCCTACTATAACTGCAAATAGTATTGTGTTATGCATAGGTCTAAATTGTTTAATAATCGCCCTTACAAGGAGCATGCAAAACACTACATGGTTATTGTTTGTGGCCGGGTGCTGTGTCGCTTTAGTTTGTATTTATTTGCTGATATTTGTTCTGGGCTTCCACGCATCAAGGCCTATTACAAATTCCATGAACATTATCTGGTGGTTAAAGAAGAATGCTTTACGTACAAATAACATTGAAAGGAAAAAGGTTAGGTGCTTAAGAGCAAATGGATTTTCCGTTGGACATTTCTTTCAGGTGAAAAAAAGATTTGCGTTGGAAATCATGTCAACAATTCTGAATTACACAATTACTTTTGTTATAGGACAGGAGCTAGACGTTGGAGGCATTCTGGAATGATAAGGCAATGCATTTAGTTTTCAAGCCGATATAAAGCAATCGTATCAGTAAATTTTGTTGCAGGTGCAGGTATCGTGTATGTATATCTTACAGTTAGAAAACGAATTTTTAAAGTGACATTGGTTGGGAAAAATTAAGGATGGGTATATGGGTTCATTTCACAAATACGTAAAGACCCTCAATACGTTTGTGCAAACGAACAGTGTCTTACTATGTTTGAGCTATTATAGTGGTTAGAATTATTAAAATAAATGGTCTGTATAAGGCCATTATGTTTTAACAGATTTTGTCCACCAAACTATTTTGAAATGTGAAATGGTTTTAAAAAATAAAAGAGATTCCTTGTTCTAGTACACATTTATGCATATTTTATCTTTTTGGCGATGAGGATATTAATTCATGAAACGAGTGGGTACTTAATTTTTTAGTTGATTGATCTGTATTACATATAAACATTTGTATGAAATCAATGCTCAAACCTTAATAATAAACATAAGGGGTAATTTATTTAAGAACGTAAATGTATGTAAAGATTGTCATTGTCCTTATATGAATAAAAGGTAAAAATTAAAACTAGCTTGGCACTTCTTTGTTCATCTTAAAAACAAATAATTTTAGTTCCACATTAGTTTAAAATAAGCGACTGTGATATACAGTTTTACCATAGTTTCCATTAAGTACAAACCTATTAAAGGTTACAAAAGTAAGTGTATCATTTTATAAGCATTAATCCAAGGAATTTTGTTTTGAATTAGTTTGTAACTTTGTAATTAATGTAACATAGTACATAATAAACGTTACATAAATACCTCATGCATTTGATTGCTACATGGCACACTATTCATGGTAGCAATTTTTCGCAAGGTTACTGAAATTTATGTTTTAACCATCCATGAACATAACTATGCATATCCGGTGGGAGTCCAACGAAGGGTTTTAAGAAGAAAACATTTGGAGAACAGTTCATGCTGCTATGCAGACTGTATTATAACCGTTGCGCTTTCAAATATTGCTATAAATCTCATATCAATGCAATATTTTGAGTATTCTTGCATAAATAAATAATTAAAAATACTAGAATACAAAGCTAACCACAAATCATTCACGATATTCAACATTCAAGATTTCAGAACCATGGGATTTCAAGAAGTCTGTATTGTATTGCAACTTCAGTATCAAAGATTGTTTGACTTTCCATGGATATATGACAAAATGGAACGCAAATTAAAACCCCATCCAACCCTACAGTTTGGCCGACAGTGGCTACACATGCCGTTATGGTTTCTCTCTAAGTACACTTGTTTGGTATTTTTCTGCTTTAGCTTATATCACAGTTTGCTAAAACCGCGGTCACAGAAGGACTCATCAGAGCGTAAACTTGAATTGATATATGACATGATTGCGATAACCATTAGTACGCTGTTTTTAGTAACCAGCTATATGATTGAAAAGGCTCCCGAGTTTATTACATGGTTCTTAAACTATATTTTCAGACTTGATATCTGCTCCAAGAGGGCGAAGTCAAAATTTAATGATAAATTGGAGACTCAAGTGGCATATGGAATCGCTGCATCATGTACACCGTTTCCCATTCTTGCGTTTCTAGCCCCGATTCTTATTCCTTATGATCCAATCAACGTTTTGCTTACTGGAGTGTTACCGGACTTACATAGACATCTTATTTCGTCTTGTTACTTTGTGGTTATAGTTTTCGTAGGAGGTTCGGTGTGTGTCTTAGCTTTTCTTATTACTGCTTCCATTCTTAGTACATTTAGAAAATGCACAGAGATGAATCTTAATTCTAGTAAATATTTCACAGGAAATATTTTACATGATGTTATTTCAAAGCACTTGGAGTTGTACTGGTTAATGGATGCGTTTAATGAAATTTTCCTAGAATATGGTCCAACCCTAATTACACATGGTATTGTATTTTGCACAGCGTTAAATTGTGTTATAATCTTCGTTACAAGGACCAAGCATAGCCCTGAATGGTCCCTGTTTATGGTTGTATGTGCTCTTACTTTGTTATGTACTTATTTTTTGATATTTATTCTTGTTTACCATGCATCAAGACCTATTACGAACTCAGCAAACACTATTTGGTGGTTAAAGATGAAAGACATAAGAACGAATGAAGTTGAGAGAATAAAAATTAGGTCCTTAAGACCATATGGGGTTTCTGTTGGGCCCTTTTTTCCGTTGAAGAAGAGATTTTCTTTAGATATTATGTTAACAGTTTTAAATTACACAATTACTTTTGTTATTGGACTGGAGCTGGGGAGCTAAACTTCTTGAAGGATACATATAATATTTAGTTTGTAGCCCTGTTTTAAGTATTCTTATCTGTATGATGTACATTTTAATATGAGTTGTGTGGAATTTAAATGTAAGTAATAATGATCACCCAATGCTCCTGATATGTCGCGATTTTACCCTTAAATTACGTACTGTCATTCAAACAAAGTGTTAAATGTAAGTTATCTACTTATTCTAAGTTGATTGATTTAGATTTTCAAACTTATTGCTGATGCATAATTTATTCAAAAAACGTCACTAAGTTATTTCAGTTGTTGGTCAAGTGATATATATTATAAACAAATTCAATGCTAAAACTAAGGACAACTTAACTAATTTTATGATCAAGAAAATATGCAAAGATTACATAGGAGTAAACATTAAAATTAAAACGAATAGGATTTCCGGCAGTGTTTTACTTTTTCACCCCAAAAACAAACCAGTTAGCATTAAACTTGGCAACTCTACTATTTACGAAATTGCTTTCACTTTAAATACCGATAGATATAACAAAGGCCTCGCTAAGTTACATAGTTTTATTATGGCTTAATTTATACTATAAAAATTACTAACATTCGACTAACTAGAATATTAGAAACCTATATCCTACCATTCTCTTAAATTGCCAAAAAAAAGGAATATAATTTTCCTTAAGTTGAACCCTGAAGTTTTTAATTTGGCATATGTATATTAAGTACACTTTTTCTACAAACTCTGTAAGCAACGGATACATACATATTAAATATCTTGTTTGTAGTTGAAAATATTTACGGTAATGATTCCGTCGAGGTTACTAAAGTTACTAATTTTTATGCATTTGTGATTGTATGGAAGTCGAATGGTAATAATAATTTTAGAACCTGTTCAAAAATTATTGTGCGAATACAAAGTTGCTTATGTCGAATAAATCTTCAGTGACATTATGGAAAACTTAAGCGGCGTTTTTTATTAAAAATTCTGATAAAATGATTACCATGTTAAATATCATTTACAGTAGTTTGAATTGAAGTAGACCTGCAGCAGAGTAAATTTAGGAAATTAATTCACTTTTGCAACAAAATTACTGGGCAGTCTGCATATGCACAACCAATGTATCAACATTCCAAAACTTGGTTTTATGATATAATAAATCATTTAAAACATTATAAATCGCAACCTGCAAGACATATTTAAGCGACGAATCTTTACATTGAAATTTTTCAAAAGCATGGGATTTAAAGAAGTGTGGATTACATTACAGCTTCAACATCAGAAGTTGTTTAACTTTCCATGGATCTATGATAAAAATGAAAGTACACTAAAGCCAAATCCAGTTCTGAAGTCAGGTCAGCAATGGCGACACATGCCGTTATGGTTTCTCACAAAGTACACTTGTTTAATTTTTCTCTGTTTTAGCATTATTCGCAGTTTACAAGTACCGACATCCCATCAAAAATCATTCGAAAACAAAATTGAGATGGTTTACCATGTACTTGTGATAACCATTTCTGCACAGTTTTTAGTGACCAGTTATACCATTGAAAAAGACCCTGAGCTTCTTACATGGTTTTTAAATTATATTTTTAAAATTGGACCCCGCCCCAAAACAGAGAAGTTAAAATTTACTAATAAAATGGAGAATAAAGTAGCATATGCAATTGTTGCATTAGTTACACCGTTTCCCATTCTTGCGTTTCTAGCCCCAATTCTTATTCCTTATGATCCAATCAACGTTTTACTTACTGGAGTTTTTTCGGACATCCATAGGCATCTTATTTCCTCATGTTACTTCGTAACAATAGTTTTCGTAGGAGGTTCGGTGTGCATTTCATTTATTCTTATTGTTGCTATAATAACAAGTACATTTGGAAAATGCACAGAGCTAAACCTTAAGTCTAGTAAATATTTTACAGGCAACATTTTACATGATGTGGTTTCCAAGCAATTGGAATTGTTCGTATTAATGGATGCTTGCAATGAGATTTTCTTAGAATTTGCTCCAACCATAACTACAAATGGTATTGTGTTGTGCACTGGTTTAAACTGTGCTATAATCGCACTTACAAATATCATACAGAACGTTAGATGGGTATTGCTTGTGACCGGATGTTGTGTAGTGTTATCATGTATTTATTTGCTGATATTTGTTCTGGGCTTCCACGCATCAAGACCTATTATGAATTCCACAAACACTATCTGGTGGTTAAGGATGAAGGTTCCACGTAACAGCGAAATCGAAAGAAGAAAGGTTAGGTGCTTAAGACCAAATGGATTTTCTGTTGGAAACTTTTTTCGGGTGAAGAAAAGGTTTTCTTTGGATCTTATGTCATCAATATTGAATTACACAATTACTTTTGTTATTGGACAGGAGTTAGATGTTGGAGGCATTTTGGAATTTGTCGATGTTTTTGTTAAGTAATCATATCGCGTAATCTGTGCATTGAACATTTCATTTAAGTGATAGAGCTATAAAATGCGGTTTGATTTTGAATAATTTGGAAAAATGAAAAAAAATGCTTTTAGAGGTTAGTTTTGAGTTAAACAAAATTAATTTGTTACTAAGAGTGAACTTTAACTATTATGTAATTTTGTACTAAAGTAATTGAGTTGGAAATAAATCATATTAATTTAAGTTGTTACACAAGTTTTAATGAGCATAAATTAATTTAATTATTTTATAATACATAGTAGATCGGAAAATAATTAGAAATTGACCAAAAAATATACTCTGAACTATGTTGTTAAATCGGTTAAATGCATTGACTACCACGCACTTACCACGGTTTGGCAAACCACACTACCTACATATCATTAGTTTTATCATTAGAATAGTTTTTTCGCTGTATTAACAGATTAATAAATATTGAATTGGCCTGACACGAGGAAGCCACAATGATATCCTGTTCAGCACAAACTCAATGTTTTATTCAGTATCGTCTCAAATAAATGAAATATTGCATTTGAACGTTCTATCATTATCATTAGAGCGTTTATAAGTTATAATGTTTTCTTATTGGAAAAAATAAACTATAAACTTCGTTTTCTGCTTGAAGCACGTGACATTAAAATGGGTCTACAAAGTGTTCTCCCGAATGCAATTAATTTTCCTATAAAGATCTTTTCTAGCGACAATTCGACACCGTCTTCTAGTGCAAGTGATATCGATCAAACACTGCTATTGTATTTAAAGCTGCTGGATTCTACTTGTACAGGAATCGAAGATATTTTCGAAACTAACCTATTTACATTACCTGAAATAATTAACAATTTAGATTCGAGTCAAGGTGTTGCTCCATTACATTATGCTTGCATGAACGGTCATAAAACAGTCGTCCAGCTTTTATTGCAAAACGGTGCTGATATTAATATTTGGGACGTGGGAGAGCAAGTAACACCTCTTATTTGTGCTTGCGCCCATGGACATTTAGAGATTGCTAAAATTATTGTAGAAAAAGGATGCGATGTGAATACTGGCTTGAATAACGGAAATAGTAGCACGGCTTTATTATGGGCTGTACGGAATGGTCATAGTGAAGTTGTGCGTTTTCTTTTGGACAACCAAGCCGATCAAAATTCCACGGTTTTGTATTCAGAGACACCTATCCACGCTGCCGTTATATTGGGATCACCAACAATTTTAAAAATTCTGATAGAAAAGTGCAAACAATGCAACGTTCCTTCTTTGATCAATTTATGTATGGATCCCAAGGGAAAATATGCACCTTTACACTTGGCTTGCTCGGGAAGTTATCCGAATTCTTATGAAAATTGCAAGATTCTCATTGAAAAAGGAAATGCATCTGTAAATGTACTGAATTTTAAAGGGCAAACACCATTACACTTGGTGGGTACAAAAACGTCGGAAGATGGGGAGGAAATTACAAAGCTATTGTTATCTAATGGAGCTTTTGTGAATGCTGAGGATGAGGATGGTAGAACACCTTTGTTATGCATGGCAGCAAGGGAGGGACCAGATGCACTATGTTGCATGGAAGTTCTTATCAAACAGGAAGATTGTAAGGTTGATCACCAAGATAATCTTCATGGATATACAGCATTACATGTAGCAGCATTGGAGGAATGTAAAGGGGCAGTGGAAAAATTGTTAATGGGCGGGGTGGATTTTTCAATCAAGTATAATAAAACATTTATTTATGACGTTATATTCTGATTTCACCTGTTATAGTTTGTTCATAAATGAGATATTCAATATCAATAGCAAAAATTAAACAATTTTTAATGGTTTCAGATCATTTAACGGAACTAGTGCATTGACTATTCTTCTGCAACGAATTCCGGATATGACAA